>JALPQI010013631.1:0-33640 GCA_025490895.1 Thaumatotibia leucotreta | reverse complement strand
TGCGCATGCGTTTCAAAATGGCGACCGTGCGTTCCGTTCCACGGGTTTAAACGTTATCAGTCAAACGTTCGTCCTTTGCTTAGTAATATAGGAATACTACATAACACGTAACGTAAAGTAATGCCATGCCACATCGTATGTGTAACAAAATCGTTGAAATATACATGTCATGTATGTGAAAATAAAAACAATATTAATCATTCTAGGTCTTTACTTTTCTTTTTTTTCTTCTTTTTTGGGACATAATTTTCTTCTCGATTTTCACTTTCTAATACAATATCGTCTATCAAGTCCGGCCTCTTTGATTTTTTATTTTTCTTTATTTCAGTTTTCTCGTTGTTTTCAGGTTGATTTACAATACTATCTTGTAAATGCAATTTCTTTTTAGATTTTTTCTTACTTTTTTTCTCATCTAGGAATTCATAAGGGATACAGTTGTCACTTTCACTATTTATTGAAACTTTATCCTGAGGCGGAGACTGAGAGACTATTTCATCTGAATTAGATCTCTTCTTAGATTTTTTTTTCTTCTTATTTTTCTTAGCATTTTCTGAACTTTCTGTAGCAACTGGTAAATCTTTTTCATCATTCTGTGTTTCAGGCTCATCTTTGTCATTACTTTGTAAATTAGAATTGTAAAAGGAGAACCCGAAGCCAGTGGAAGTATTTTCAGAGTCTTCATTAGTTGTCCCTGAAAACCCTTGGAAACCACAATCAGCTTCATCATCATATTTGTTTTCAATTACAGGTATAGTCACTTTATTCTGGGAATTTAAAGCTTGTAATTTGCTTTTAAAATAATCTGCCATACTGCCTTTTTCTGTGAAAACTTGCTCAGTTGTTTTTACATCAGCTTTTAGTACCTCTTCTTTTTTAATCTCGGCTTTCAGCTCTTTCTTGCCGAAGATGTTAGCTAAGTCTTTCTCACTGTAGCGAGATAAGTCCTTCGCTCGTGTAAACTTGTGAAAGTGAACTCTAGCTTTGCTTTTCTTTGACTTCACTTCTAAAGAAACACCACTATGGGTTTTCGGTTCCTTGTCATCTCCTGAAAATAAAGAATAATTTAGTAAATAAAGTTACACAACAGAGTTACAGAACAAGTATTAAAAAAAAAGGCAAACAACTCCAGTAATCTCTTAAGGAAATCTTTCGAGTTAATACTAGATAACGATAAATAGGAGACGTTGAATGACATTTGATAATTTTAAGAACGAAATATTATCGACTTTCAGATAGAAATAAAATAGGAACACAAATATTTTTTTGATAAACTTACCATTAGATAAATTTGCGAGCAAAGCGTTAAAATCGTCCTCATGTTTAGTCCACTGGTCATTGCGATCCTCAAAACCCAAACCTTTTTCATCATTTTTATATCTAGCGACAACATGTTCAACAATTCCATTTTCTTTAGCACCTAACCCCTTTCCGGCGCTCCAACCCATTTTCTCCAACATACGTTGACCGAATTTGTTCGCATCTTTGCTCCAAGCACTATTTTTGGCACGTAGATTAATCACTTTCTGTTTACGACGAGGTTCCGCTAACATAGCCATTTCTAATTAAATAAAATATTAACTCTGCAATACTCTGCATACATTTCTCACAACGTGATAAATGTCAAAATGGACGACATCGACAAGCGTCAGCATGGCGGCATCCCACCAATCACAGCGAAGGCTATTCGGACGTGTGCATTGCGTTCCATTCCACGTTCAAGGTGTAAAATATGTACTCTTGCGATCTCAATTTTATCCATGTTAAACGAAATAATATTGTACGTAATAAAATAGCATGATAATTAAAAAAAAAGGTGTAATTAAATTAATTTACGCTGACGATTAACGCTAGTTAAATCAGTTCACCATAATTAGCCATGTAACGTGTAATGAAACGTTAACGCCCTACAATCGTATGAATAGTAAGATTTACGTCTGCGTTTCATTTCAGACAAATTTTAAAGCGTTTTCATTTTAATTTAAGTGACGTCACAGGATAAATTAAATATATTATTTGTTTGATTTTCCTTATGAAAATTAATTTATTGAAAATTATACTGAAATTATACATAAAATAAGCATTAGAAATGGCTTTTCTATGAGTATGGCACTGCCTAAAAATATAAGTGGTTTTTAGTAGGAGGTTGTGCATCAATACGCCGCGCCGAGCCCTGTTCCGGCACGATTCAGATTATGATTTCGTGTTATTCGTGATGGATGAGACAATTGTCTTTTTTTCGTCACGGGTTAGAAGCGTGATGGGAACCGAGAGAGTGTCGGATTAGTTAATAGGCAGACCAGATCCTTGCAACCAGGTATAAAATTAATGAAATTGTTTGAAAGATTACTGCTTTGGCTGTTACAGGTATGTATTTAAATTAAGTAGACTCACGAGTATCCCAGTTAATGACGATACCCTAATCCAGTTTAACATTATCGAAGTCCTGATAATGACATGGTAGAAAAAATGAAAAAAAAACGTAATTTAATAGGTACTAACCTATGTAAGATATTTTTTGTTTTGTTCCCTAAGGTGCCGTAACTTAAAGTATACTTTGGTCAAACCAGCTTGACATTAGAAATTAGAATAAAGCGGCAATTGATTATTATTATCTTTTTATTTATTTCAGTTGAAAGTAGAAAAAAGGTAAACAAACCTGGTAACTCGAACTATTTTATAATTACGCACTTTCAGAACGCCATCATGCGTACCTAGCTTGGCCATTTTTTGTCCCTGTCACTCTTCTTTGAAGTGATAGAAAACAAATGCTCGAATTTGAAATACGAGTAAGCGTTACGCCAATATTCTGTGGCCATGCCTAATACAGATACACTTTTGGGTACTGAGCATTCAGAAATATTTCTGTGAACAGTTTTGCCAATTTATAAGTTATAATCTTTTTCTGAACTTCTTAACACATTCGCTGTTTGTTTCTCATGGTACCCGTTAGATTCAGTTACTTACGTGTTAGTTAATTAAGGTTCAAGAACCACAACGCGGATGCGATGATTAAAGACGGAAACTCATCTATCGTTTTCTATAAACCAAGTATCTACATGGTAGAAACCATTTTCTTAAATACCTTTTATGAGTACCTAGGTACACATTTCCTACATTATATACAGTGTAACATGAGGACACCGAATAACTTATCAATGTATTCCTGTAGCCGTACCATGACTTTGCAAGTATCGTTAACGTTAGGTTTTATTCGACACGTAATGCATAGATACGAATGATAGTACCTGAGGCCCTACCGCGAACGAAGTGTTGTCTCTCTCTCGTACTTGTGGATTCGGACGTAAGTGTGTCAGGGAGGCAACATTTCGTTCGTGGTTACATACAGTACCTTACGGGTAGGTATTCGTAATCAAAAACTACTTACACCACTGATATAGGTATGTACCTACACCTACCTACTTACGGAAATCAAGTAGCTAAATAGATAACTATGTAAGTTTAAATAACTAGGTATAGGGAACATGCCTACACGTTGCCCACCATAATGCTATTACATTAGATTTGTATTGTATCATTGTATGTTCATGCCACTTTCTTCGCTCCAAATTGTTGAAAATCGTAAAAGTTCAAATCAATGGTTTAGGTTCAAAACGGACATCAGATATTCACATGCAGGCTAGAAGCAAATTAAAATGCGAGATAAATAAAATTCTTATAAATATTCATTATTTATCTCCTCGGCTCTGCGGCCAGGTGCGTTGGACCGGTTCAGAAAAGTAAAAGTTAGTTTTCGAGGGATCACAACCTATTATGTCAAATTATCCAATCTTGGGATTACTTGTCTTATTATACAATTTTTAACGATTGTTTATATGTATAATGGTAAGGTTCAAAAAACCTAACCAGTTTGACGATTAAAATGGCCTCTAAAGTTGGACTTAGGATCTCGCACTCTACGAAAAAACGAATTTCGACGAATCACTTTTTGTGTAACGAACGATTTTCGTAGAGTGGGGGATAGAATGAGCGAATGCTCGTTTGGTCTAAATGCACCTTAAGAATTAGGCCCTTTTCTTGCTTCATTCTACTCATTATTTTAGTTACCTACCTAGTCTACCTACGAGTACGAGTATTATTTGAACTTTAGAATTGATAAGATCGGAAAGGACAAACAATACTTAGCGGCTTGGTAATTTAGGAGACGTTTAAGAATAAGGGGGTAATATATAGTGTGGAAATTAAACTCGCGCCCTGGAGGAAAACGACTTTAAATCCTTGAGCTTAAGAGAAACTTTACCCTGAATATTAATACTAGACTGATTAGTATAATAAAATAGTGTTTATTTTTTAAATTTTAGTTGGTTCGAATCCCGGGCGAAGCAAGCGAGTTTAAAATAGTACATTACGACACAAGTGCGAAAAACATGAAATTCGAAACGAGTGGCGATAGAGTGTTTTAAATCGACACGAGTTACGAATTTCGTTTTTGCACGTGTCTCGTACGACGTTTTTCAGTACAGATGGACCTCTGAAGTTTTAGACCTGACGTAAAATGACCCACTTCTCGCACTCGCACTAGAGCCTAAAACGTACACCATCTGTACTAAAAAAACGTTCAATGCAGATTTGTTTCTTTTCAGAAATAAAGGAATGTCTCCTTTAAGTAAAATGAGCTAGCTTAAGGATTTAAAGTAGTTTTTTCCAGGGCCCGAGTTTAATTTCCACACTGTATACACAAATCACATGATTGAGTTTAAATATAAACAGTGGCTTTTATCGCACGCAGTTTAAAAGCATTATTTCTCTTGAAACCACAGGCCTAACGTCGCATCGGTTGAAAGTAGACACTATGCAATGCCATTAGGAAGAAAGCCGGCCAACTTGCAAGGGAGAAGTAAAACTAGTAAAGTTAGTATTTTACTTGCGTTTCATTATGTAATCCATAAACTATAGACGTTTACATTTGTACCTCATCATCAGCCTATGTCAGTCCACTGCTGGACAAGCCTCTCCCTAGTCTATGCGTATGGACGCATTAGGAAGCAAATGCCCACATCGCCACGCTAGGCAAGCGGGTTGGCGATAGCAGTAATGTGTCCACTATGATTCATGATGCTGCTGCCCATTATCAATCTTCCATAAATAAATGGTCAGTGACAAATGCAAAGTACAAATTATAGGATGAATTTCGATAGCTCCTTGTATGATTCCGTAGTTTAAATTCCAAATGCCTGTTACATTTTATTGCTGAACTTAATTTACTACTGACTAGTTTAATTTCCTCTTAATTACTTTTCTGTACAAGTTCCAGGCCCAGGCACCTCCCTATGCTTGCAGATGTTTAATCGATAACGGTTATCTTAAGTACCTATGGAGGTGCAATTTGAATTCTGCATGTAAATACCACCAACACACCTAACCACCTTCTTAGTGTTCCGTAGTAAACAACTTAAACAAGGAACCCTTGTAAATAAAAATAAATCGACCTAGTCCCACGGTAAGCTCAATTAAGGGTTGTGATGTGGGTACCAGGCCACGATATATAATAGATAGATACATATAAATACTTAAATACATAGACAGCCATGACCAATTAACAAATATTTGTGATAAATAAATACACAAATAATATCCTCGCCGGGATTCGAACCCGGAACCTCCAGCTTCGTAGGCAGGGTCATTACCAACTGGGCTACGGAGGCTGACATTCCTTGCAGTTTCGCTATATCCGCCTGTATGTTAGTCCGCTGCGTAGCTCGGTGACCGTTAGAAATTTGCAATTTGGTATAGGTAGAGGTGGTGATGATACGTTAGTTATGCCAATAAAGTGGTAGAAAAAAAGAATATTAAAAATGTTCGGGTACCTCCCCTGCATATAGTGTTTTTTTATTTTCCTGAAATTTTAAAAAGGTCCCAAATTAAAGTTTTGCATAGTCAATAATTATTTTCATAGATAACGGCTCCAGAATTAAAACAAAATGTGTGTCTTTCCTCTAAGTTTTGATCCATTGTTCGTAAAATTGAAATAATAAGATAAATTAGGTTTACAGAATAAGTAGGTAAGTAGGGTAAGTGCTCCAGTGAATGAACACTTAAGGAAATTTTCAACTTAATATTTTTTTTGTGGCCAGGAGCAATAATGAAGTTTAAATATGAATGTTCTTATAGAATAAACCACTATTGTAGTTTTCTAAAATCAATTTTATTTTGCATTAGTGCTGCACAGTTTTAAATTATAGCTAGCTGTAGGGGATAAAATGGAAAATCACCAGTGAATGAACACAAAATTCTAGTAAATGAACAAATGAAACCAATGAATGAACTACCTTAAAAATAATGTATTAATATGCAAAAAGTACTCTATTTTTAATTGCTAGTGCTAGTATTATTCGATAATTGAATTTGAACTTTAAGGAGACATAATAACTATAAACATAATTAAACGACATCAATTACAGTTCCACATTTCTGCGTATTCTGGGATTGTTCAATTAAATCTTTCGTTACCATTGAAGAACCTTATTTGTCGCTTTCGTTAAAAAGTAAACTGGGCTCATTCTGCATATAAAGTGCTACTTGAATACTTTTGATTAACCAAAAATCTGTCTATATTTGTTTCTTCAGTGCCATGAATTTGGAATATTTCGGTTATTTAAATATTTTGAGATATTAAAACTGGCACTTGATAGTTCACTAGTTTCAACTGCTTTTATAGGTTTGTCGAGAGATTCTTGGTCATAATGAAATCTTTTATACAATTTTTTTAACCTTTCCATGTCTTAAAACCAGACAAAATACAAAATAAATGATTTAGTTCATTCACTGGTTTTTGAAATCCAATTAATGAACTAACTGTGTTTGCAGTAGTTCATTAAAAATTGAATATATCAAGTATTGTTCGAACACTGGCCTTTTGATAGACAGCACATTTCTATTAAAGTGATAGAAAACCAAATCTTATAATAACTACTAAAACGTCAGATATGGAACAAACAATTAATCATGCAATTCCAGTGAATGAACTCCCCCGTTCGGTCACTAGGTTTAAGCCATTTTTAACTTCTAGTTATAGAACACTGGATTAAAAAACACATTTTGAAACGAAATCACATTAAACTATACTTTAATAGCATGATCATAACCTTCCGGTTTCAATAAAAGACGCACTGTACCTGGGAGATGCACGAAACGCACACAATAACACATTAAACACAACGTAAGCTTCCCTCAATCCTTATAACACCTCCATATAAAAAAACGAACCGGCGTAATGTGCATACTTTAGATCATCTCTATTTGGACACTGATGCATATGAGTTGATATAAGTGCTACCAGAACTTGTCAAATAAAGTTCCTACCCGAAAAAAAATATAACGCGGGGTAGAAATGTACAGAAAACTTATTTTACAAAAAAAACTTGCATTTTGTTCGTTCACTGGATTTGTTCATTCACTGGAGAACTTACCCTACCTACTTTAAAAATAATTTGAACATAATCTGCCCAGCCGTTATTTAATAACTATTTACGGAACCCTACACTGAGCATGGTCCAACATGCTCTTGGTCCGTTTTTTTACTGCAATTAGTTCGAGCTAATTTAATTCAAACCGCGGTGAATTACGTATTCCATACAACATACAACTGCGTGTACTAACGCCAATCAAGACCATTTAAGACCACGGTGAGAGTTTTCCATTCAGCCGGTTAGTTTACTGCAACTTTATGGTCAGTGAAAATGCGGGAAGATGTCTAACCAAGATGGCGGGAAACTTTTAGGTTAGGTTTATTTGTATACAGAGTGTGTATTCAATACAGGCGTATAACTTAATGACTATTAGTATAGGGCCCATGGAACAATTAGTTCCTTGCTAAATTAGGAATGCAATTTTTTCATACATAATAATTTAGCACGCAATGTATTGTATCCAGTATCCACATTAATTCACGTACCTAATATTGGCGCGTTACTTATTATGTCACACTAAATCGTAGACTGTGTACATTACAGCTCATTTAAAAACATAATTACACCGAATTCGTAACACTATGTATTTTAGAAAATTATTATCCCATTCGATCAAATTGATCAAATACTGTACCTAACTGGGTAAACTAGGCGTCCGTATGAAATGCACACGCTGTATACGACGGTCTGTATGTATACAGGGTGAAATCTTTTACATGATACAAAATTATATTTGATCTAGTCATGATTGCGATCAACGTTTACTATGGGACTTATATCGAATGCGGCAGAAAAAAATATAACTACTACAGTCGAGTGCATTAATATGTATACCTACACATTTGAAAGAGACCACTCGGTTGTAACTAGCGACAGCTGGTTTCACAATTTGTATGGAGATGTAGATTTTGCGGTAACTTTTTCGAAGATGGTCCCATAGTGGAGTTAGCTTTAATCATGAGTAGATCCAGATAATATGATTTTGTATCATGTAAAAGAATTCACCCGGTACCAAGTTACTAAAGAGAACAAAATAAATATTTACTAGTAATCTGAAAGGGGTTTTGTGAGGCGTATCGATAATTTTACGAGTTGATGTGGTGTATTTCATTATAGTACGGTCAAATCGTACATAATTTTACCCTAAACTCGCAAATCAAGTAGTATCGCTGCATTTTTGGTATGTTGTTTAGACACCATAGGACAGTATAAAACCATATTTTGCAAGCAAAAAAAAGTTGTGCTAGCTGGGTAGTACGTGAAGAACTGCGAAATTTACGGCCATTTTTTAGTTTCTGATTTTTATTTAAAAAACCTTACGTTTTTTGATATCATATGTAAATAAACGTTTAAAGACTAATAAATTTCCAACAAGTTGAGCTAACATGCATTACCGTAGGTCTTATAGTTTCAGAGATTCGAGACTTTAAAAGTACCCCTTTTTGTAAACTAGATAAAATTTTGTGTTTTGCTAACGTTTTCGACTTAATATCGCCTCAACTAATTATGCTACGAAAAACATGCAATAATGACCTTATAGCGCACTTAATATTCTTTAATTTAAGGGTAAAATTAGGTCAGTGAACTTTGTAGTTGAAAGTATAAACCCGAAATTCCAAAGGCAGGAGGCTCGCTATCTAAGTTTTTCATACAAATCGCAAGTCGAGTTGCAAAGCTGCAATTTTGGTAAATTATAAAGGCCTTATAGATATATACGAAAATGCATATTAAAAGAAAAACACAAGAATAATTTGGGCATAGGACGTAAAAAACGGAAAAAAATTCGCACTTTTTTTAGTTTTTGACGTTTAACTAAAAATCTATTATCTTTTTGATACTGATTGCTATAAAACTAAGAAAGAACATTAAATTTGAAAGGATTTGAGCTACGTTGCATCACCGTAAGTTATATATATTTTGAGATACAACATTTCATAAAGTGCCCTTTTATCAAAACATAAACAAATTTTAGGTTACGTTAAAGCTATTCACTAAATATTGGCAAAACGTTCGTGCTAAGAAAACAAAAGTAATTGTTGATAATAACTACATTAAATTTGGAACAAATTGAGCCAATAACAATTACTGTAAGTCTTATAGTTGGGGGTATACGAGGCTTCGAAACATGCATTTATTTTCTTAACTTAATGAAGGGCACATTTTGAAATGTCGTATCTCTAAATTTACATAATTTATGGTAATGCAAGGTAGCTCAAATCCTTTCAAATTTAATATTCTTTCATAGTTTTATAGCAATTAGTATCAAAAAGTTATAGTTTCTTAGTTAAACGTCAAAACCTAAAAAAAGTCCGATTTTTTTTCAGTTTTTTACGTCCTATACGTACCTAAATCCTTTTTTTTTTCTTCTAATATGCATTTTCGTACATCCCTATAGAGCCTATATAATATACAAAAATTGCAGCTTTGCAACACGACTTGCCATTTGTATGAAAAACTTAGATAGGGGACCTCCTGCTTTTTGAATTTCGCGTTTTTAGTTTCAATTACAAAGTTTACTGACCTGACTTTACCCTTAAATGAAAGAATATTAATTGCGCTATAAGATAATTATTTCATGTTTTTCGTAGCATAATTAGGTAAGGCGATATTAAACCAAAAACGTTAGCGAAACTCAACATTTTATTTAGTTTACAAAACGGGGTACTATTTGAAGTCTCGAATCTCTGAAACTATAAGACCTACGGTAATGCATGTTATCTCATCTTGTTACAAATTCATTCATCTTTAAACGTTACCTGATACACATTGTCAAAAAACGTAAGGCTTTTTTTATAAAAATCAGAAATTAAAAATAGACAGTAAATTTCACAGTTTTTCACGTATAGCGCAGCTAGCACAACTTTTTTTTGCTTGCAAAATGTGGTTTTATACTGCCCTATGGTGTCTAAATAACATACCAAAAATGCAGCTTTACTACATGTTTTGCGAGTTTAATGTACGATTTGACCGTACTATTAAGTACCTAATCGATCATAACGGCATGAGCGCTTGGATTTTCTGTAAAGATTTATTATTGATGTTTTTATTTTTTTAATGTTCAAGAAAATTGCAACACCAACAACCAGACAATCGAGATTTTTCGCTACAAATCACATCTCCGTTCCGTCGTACTGTAACTTACACTTTGCAATGTATTAAGGTTAGCTGGAAGAGATCCCTTATATGGATAAGTTCGCCATTGTACCTACATTTCTTTATAACTGTGTTGTAACATATTCTGAGTACAATAAAGTGATTTACTACTACCTACTACTTAACCTTTAGTATGCGTTAGCGTCAAGCAGTACAATGAAAATTTGACTTTGACGGCTATTTCTTAAATTGTAATGGAGCAGATCTGCTACTAAGCATACGAAAGGTTAAGTACAGTGACCTATATACCACAAAACTTTACAAGCGTACAATTCTACAAAATTGTATAAATTCCCATACAAAAAGTTGACAATTTTGTAGAATTGTACGCTTGTAAAGTTTTGTGGTATAGGGGCCTGGAGTTTAACAGTGAACATAAATGGCTAGATTTAATGTCTTCATTATCCAAGTGGCAAGCACCGTGCTAATATGTGCCGGTTATTTTCAGGTCAAAGCAGGAAATGCTGCAGACGACCTATTAGGCTGCACTAAATTTAACCCATTGCACTTCGCGAAATTAACTTGAGAAACTTCCGTAAGCATAACGTTAGATTGGAGTCATATTATGAACTTTTGGTAAAGGCCGAGCCACACGGGATGCGTGAGCACGTGCGCGTAGGCGTGTGCATCAAATAAAGGTGGATTTACACCAAAATCAACGAATTTCGACGTATTACGTTTTGTGTAACGAACGTATCTCGTAGTGTGGGGATAGAATGAGCATTCGCTCGTTTGGTCTAAACCTACCTTTAGATGGCAAACCACGCACGAGCACGTGCTGCATCGCAATCGGTGTGGCTCGGCCTTAAATGTAATATGGAAACGGCCAATAAAAAAAATTTAAAGAATTAAAATTTTCAATAGACATGCTGATTTTCTGATATTCGCGTATGTCGTATACATACACGAATATCAGAAAATCAGCATGTCTACTTCTCTTCACTTCACACTGAATATATTTGGCGCTCCTTGGGTTTCCGTGACTAGTGAATCACCCTGTATATTAAGCAGTATTCAAAGATACAGATATTTCCGTGGAAAAAATATGACAAAGTTTCATGCACTACATAAAAGTGTATCAGTTTAGTAGTTAAGTTTCGCTTGCCAGCTAGCTTATAGAGCATAGCTAAATTCCTTGATGACGTCATAGTTTGGCAATGCCAGCCGCTAGGCCGCAGGCTGAGCTGTGAGCACGTTTAATTCAAAGTATTCAAACGCCTTTGAGCCATTTCTTAGAAGTCTTAGAACACAATCGAAATGCCGAAGCCGAACTGACAGATCCTGTTTGTGAAATTAGATATACTTAAGGGGTTAGAGAACTTATGGGTCGATTGCTAATAAAATGTACCTACCTACATAATTAAAGGCCTTTTATCATCATCATCAGCCCATAGTCGTCCACTGCTGGACATAAGCCTTCCCCAAATCGCGCCACCGTACTCGGTCCTCAGCTCTCCGTATCCAACCACTTCCCACCACTTTCTTTAGATCGTAGATTTTGTTTTGTGTTACGAAGTTAGGTAATACCTTTGGCACTGAAAAGGCAGATAAATTCAATTTCTATGAACGATCGACATCGTCAAATTGACGACGTCAATACGAACCTATATTATCTTTTAAATTTGCCCCCTTTTACTACTGCTGAAGACTGTTGGATGCTTTGTCCTACATCTTCGGATCGTGATTTTTGTTTCTATTATAAGGCCTTAACTATGTACAATTTTTTTGCAATCGACAATATCGACATATATGATTCTGATCGAATTGATTACATCAAATGCTGCCTGGGTGCTTAGCCAAGATGCCAATCGCTAGCGCTTAATCGTCAATCGTAAGCGAAAGGCAGCTAACTGTCTTTGTCGCACTAATATGCAAGAGTGACAGAGAGGGAAAACTACGATACGCTACTAAGCGCTAGCGATTGGCAACTTGGCTAAGCATCCTGTTACTGTGAGAGTAACGTCACACTCAAAAGTCTTGTGTAAAAAGAACGTCGTGATATATAAGGATTCATAATTTTTGTACAATAAGTACCTAAGGGAAATTGAAGTTATGCGAACCCAGAAACTTATTTCCGTTTATTATGTGGTTATAAATAGCGACATGAAGAATCCTGCATTAAATTGGACGATAATTATACGCTAAGCGTGAGAAAATTACTTGATATTTTGTATTAACAAAAACAACAGGTATCGCCGGAAACTGCAGGACCTGCGGAGTAGCCGACGTGGGAACATGAACACAGCCAGGCCTACTACCGCGAAAATCGAAATTCGTAAATTTCGATGATTTTTCTCTGTCACTCAAACGAAGGCGTCATTAGACTGAGAGAGACAAATCCTCGAAATTCACGAATGTAATTTTTCGCGGTAGGGTCGCAATTCTGCTACGAACTTCGAAAATCGGCATTTTCGAGAATCTGTCACTGTCCAACTGATGGGATCTTCGTTGGAGTGGCAGAAACAGATGCTCGAAATTTATAGTTTTTGAAGTTCGCGGTAGACCCTCAAGACTCCATAAAATTGCAAACTCGTATCGTATCACGCGGTCGAGTATTTTTAGCAATTTGAGATCGCGAAACGTCTGGTTGATGTAACTAAAGACCGAAGAGCTGGCGACTTCCTCGCACAACGCATCAGTATTGCGATACAGCGAGGAAATGCCGCCAGCATCCTCGGTACAATGCCACAAGGGCCAATCTTAGATATAGGTTAGGTTAAGTAGATTAGTTAGATTTAATCTATGTACATAAATTGTAGTTTTGACTCCTAACTCATTTCACAAGGTCGCTTATTGTATATATATTATTATTACAACAAGTCTTTCAACACAAGTGCAGACAGTTATCTCAGTGACTCATTTCGAAGTTCAAGTCAAGACTTATATTTACTAGCCATAAAAACAAAGAAAATACTTGGAATACCTTTTAAGCCGACCCGACAATAGATCCTTGTCCGAGATAACATTTGGCTTGAGCTTTCATGTTATAAAATAAAGTTTTTATCGACCCGGCAATTTCGTTGCTAATTTCAAGGTTAGGATTTAATTTAGGGCTGTTTCTGAGTATTGTGACTCATATCAAGGTTAAAAATAAAACTTAAAAAGTCACCGAACTGGGCAATTATGCCAGACCTGATTACATTCACATGAATATAAAAAATGGTTAATATAAACTACCTGCATTTTTGTTATAACATGATTATTATAATTATGTAGAATTTTCTAGGAGTAACAAAATAGTGGTGTTCCGCTTCCAGGCCCATTCAGTATTATATGTATACACTGACTATGTTTTTTTCGTTAAAAACGAATTTTGTTTTCTATGGAGGCTTGCTCTATTTGGAAGACTGACTTGACTCCATACAATAAATAATACGCTAAAAAAGCTTTCATTATTCTTTTCCCTACTCATTTGTTTTTTACTTAAAAAATAATATCTTACTTAAAAACTTGCAAAGCAACTGAACTTTGTAACTTAAGAGATAAAACACGTACAAAAGGGTGTGCATACGCAAGATCCACCTGTCAGTAGCAATTTACGTCGTTTTGCCATATGTCACACAAGGTTTTCGTCAAGGCCCACTTCAAATGTAGGGTCGGACATAAGTACACACAGAATAAAATAGTATGGAGTGAAGGTGCATGCAGACCAAAAGAGCATTCGCTGTTCTATCCCCCTACTCTACGAAATTCGATCGTTACACGAAACGTGATTCGTTATTTCGTAGAGTGGGAGATAGAACAGCGAATGCTCTTTTGGTCTGCATGCACCTCTATAATTACAAAATGTTTGGACGGGAAGAGATTTAGCGATCAGGCTGCCCGTTGTGTTTACCTCCGATACTGAAAAGTTAATTTATCTCTTTCCATTGTTATTTTTTTTTAACAATTATTACCTGGATCCTCCTTTAAGCCAATATATTGTTACATGGTTTAAGAGGGGTGTGTACTGTGTAGTGTACAGATAGTGTGCTTGTATTGTACCTAGTTATTCGGTAACGAATAATTCAAAGCTGTAATTAGGTACCTGCTGCTTGTATGTACATTGCAATCGAAGATTTCAACCATCAGAAGGGCTATGTCTTTGAAAATGGGTTATCAATATCCAAAACGGGCATTTGCAAGTTTAACGGTGTATCACGGAGGCTGAACGCTCCAGCCCTCAGGCCACATAAAAAGAAAAAAAAGTAATTATTCGCAACCGCTGCCCGCCAGCTGCGAATTGGCGCGAAACAGGTTTCGGAAGGTAACAATGGTGACGTCACGTGGTTTTTGGTTTCGGTGAAAAAAATCAAGGGCCGTTTTGCTGGTGGATATTGTTTAGTTTCACTTCCTTTGTTTATTTTGACAGGTGGAATATTTAGTTGGACAGAAAGGGAGATTGAAAGGAATACCAGGATAGTTTCAAATAGAGATGTTTAATGTTCATCCAATCCTGATAACTGTGATACCTGAACGAATGCAGGGGTCAAATTGGCAAGAGGGCAGAAGATTTGAGCATGTGAAGGTGCATTTAGACCAAACGAGTACCTATTCGCTCATTCTATTCTATCCCCCACTCTACGAAATTCGTTCGTTACACAAAACGTGATTCGTCGAAATTCTTTGATTTCGTAGAGTGGGGGATAGAAAGAGCGAATGCTCGTTTGGTCTAAATGCACCTTAGTGGTATTGTGAAAAATTCAATAACAACTTTCCATGCATTTATATTTGACTTTTCTCTTACTTTGTATAACAAGATAAACCAAGATATTGATAAGATAATATTTTATTCGGTTACCGAGATTTTCATGAGTGGATTTACTCATGAAATAAAACTATGAAAACGGATAAACTCGCGTATATTAACTTTTATTTTAACTTCATTCCGACGTTTCGAACACTTTACAGGGTTCGTGGTCTGCGGATGACATCCTTCCTTTATTTCATATTGATAAGATGTTATATAGACTTTTCGATATCTTAGCGATATTACCTATAGATATGGAATAATTGAGACCATCATTTGTAGTGTTTTTTTTTGTACTTGTACCTAACTAACTAGTGGACAACTCGATAGACGTGGTGTCATAGGTTTACTATTTCTCAGATAAGACATCGAGACTATTCGCTACTTTCGTTCGAGATGCATATGGTGCAATAACGAGGCTAACAAATTGCGTGGCCTAAATAACAATGCTTTTGACACGGACATGTATTGACCTCCGTTAATTACTACACAGTTCATCATTAACTACCACAGAAGTCACGAGTATCTTTCTAAGTTGCAACAATTGGAAACTCAAATTAATTTTAGCTAAACCTAATTGTTATTAAAGATTGAAATACAGTTTATAAATAAATATATGATATAGTTAATAAAACAGATAACATAACATAACAGTATTGTATAAGTGAGGGAGACTGTTTCTGCCAACAAACTGTCTTACAGGGTGTGTAAAATGTATATAACAAAGCTGTTATTTATTATGAATAAACGTTCTTTTATTAAAAAAAAAGTCGATGCACTCGCCACTGTACTTACTCAACCTCGGATCGAAAAAGACTTTAACGCGCTTACGTACCTAATTCGATGCAAGTACCTAAGTAATGTTATTAATTAATCGCCGGTTGTGATTTTTTATAACAAACAGTGGCAACTGGCAAACAACCATACGGACCTGATCGTAAGCATCCTACCGTAGCCTATGATCGACTTTAACTCGAGACACTTTAAAAACAGGAGTATACACTGTGTCGATGGCAAAAGGGATAAGAGGTCCGAAAGTTTCTGTACCTTATCTTTTTGGCAGTTATGGACGATTTAAAATACCTAGTATTTTTGTTATATTTATATCGCCGATCATGATAAGTATTATAGTGCAATAAAAGTAATGTTAAGTTGTATAATGCTGATCTTTATAGATCAGCTTTATACAACTTAACATTACTTACATTAAGTGATAGTAAGTTTAGAGTTACAGGACCTTATTAACGATTACATAATATTATTTGCAATGTAAAAAGTGGTTCCTAATAGTTACAACTGATAGTCTGAGATATGTTATGATAACCATATAAATTTAGGGTAATATCCGCTATCTAAAACAAATCCCATGAAACGTATCAAATGATTGAAAAGTCATTGTACTTATCACGGGTAGGTAGGTATGCAATGGCAAACGTGTTTTGCCTCATCGATACCTACTGAGCCGGCTTACCTGAGACTCGGTCCGGACGTGGTTCAGATTATTCACCACTAATCCGTTGTCAGCTACAGGATCCATTCTTGAAGCATTATACACTCACAGTTTGATAAACAAAACACATCTCCGTCCTTCAACTAACCACTTTCAATTCAACTTCACCGTTGCATTAACTTTAAACTAGCCACAAATAGTCAATACAACTGACCACTGTGCACTGCCTCACAGTAAGGCTTCACTGATACTTTAAACAAACGAGTTACACTACCGATCGATCCACACAAGTTAATGACATTATGAACGCACAATTATTATCAAAACTAAAGTTTAGCTACAGACCGTAGACGTCTGGCCGGTCCTAAGGACGCGAGGCGGCGAAAAGTTTCAACCGTGCGTGATTTCTGGCCGCTTTTAAAACCAAATGGTCATATAAGCTATCAATCTTTGCATACCAGTGTGGAGTGGTGAAACAGGCGATCTGTTCATTCCTATTTCGCGTGAGAGAGAAAGGGACGACGGGCGCGCAGGTACTTCGTACCGAAGTGGACGAACAGTATCTACAGGTTTTGCTCTCCCACTATAAGGAGGCATGGCGCGGACTCGGAGAGCCTCAGAGCTTGAAAGTTGTTGTTGAAAAAAACATAACAAGCACTGCATAGTCGCTCGGCCGGCTCGATAGACACCGGCGATTTTTTACGTTCTGACCGTTGGCATAGGCTCGGGTAATAGACACAGATGAAGCGCTAAAAATATGCAAACACGTCCTTAATACCTGGGTCAAAATTCTTTTCATTGTCTTATTTTGTGTCCCTAAAAAACGTGATACACAGTTGTGACTTTGAGATGACGTTTTGTTTCCAATATTTGATGCATGGCTTAAAATCTAGCGTGAAAAAGAAATACAAGTGCACCGGATTTTTTTAATATAGGTACTGTGTCGAGACAGCAACTAGAAGCGTGACAGAGTGGTATGAAACAAGACAACGAAAATAATTTTGACCCACCTTTATACTAAGGTAGTTTAATATATTTTTGGAGCTTTATTCGTAACGATATTATCAGACGAGAACGTACAGATTAGTGTCCGAATTGTGGCTGCAGCAAACCTTTATTATGAAGGCATTAGAGTCGATATTACTTTTAAGCACTTGAGAATTCGATGGCGACTGTTTGTACTTTAAGATTAAAGGTCCAGATGGTCATCTCTCTGAATCATATCGATTGAGACCATCGATCTGTCTATTATAATGATTTAATTTCGGTCATTACGCCTACACGATAAAAAGATCGCTTCTAAAATATCCTTTTCCAAATTTGGCTTTGGTGCTCCAAATCCAGTGTGTTTATTACTTAATAGGCCTGCCTTAAGCAATTTTCATTGACGAATAAGGAAGTTAAATAGTTAACTAGAAAAGTAGACACACAATCATAGAAACGATCGATCCACCCGATAAATCAAACCGGTCCCAATGCATCTCTGGTGAAGGCCGCGAGAATTTTAACCTCTACATGGGACACTCCTGCGCACAGGGATACACCCACACAGTTACAGCCCTACACACACACAAATAAACACCGGGATGTTGTTGCTACTGCTTGGCGACAGAAGGCGAGCGTTCGCCTCAGCGGTACTAGTTAAAGTGTGTTTAGTGTAACCACAAAATTATACAGTGTGTGATAGAACAGGAGCAAATGATAAACTATTAAATAAATTTGAATGGCTACGATGTCTCAAGAGTATTAAAGTGGTGTTGAAATATATCTCAATCGAGAATTTGGCAGCCACGAGTTTTTCTAACGACATGAGCAAGCGATTTTTAAATTATCCACCGAAATTTTGATCTATTACTAATTAGTTTTTCTGTGATTTGATATTAATTACAACTTGGATGGGCCATTAAACTGCATCATTTATTTTTTTATTTATCGATTTCTTAATAGTTACTTCAAATACCTATTGAATATTAAACAACTTAATTTATATATTAAATATTCAACAAATTTTTGAAGTGACAATTTGTTTATAAAGCCTATTGAGCAAAATGTTTTATTAGGTAGGTACTGTGTAGGTGACAAACAAGCATGTGGGCCACCTCATAAAAACCAGGTATCGCGCTTTTATTATTTAGTGAAATCAGTTAAAAAAATATTTTTTAATTTTTGCTCGCGTTACGTGTTCCATCATGTAATTATCTCTGAAACTAAGCCGAAACCAGAAAAGTTCATATGACATTCATTAGTCTCAAAATGTGATCAGGAATACACCCTTAAAGTTTGTCGGGTTACACATATCCACCCTGTATAGTTAGTATAAGTCGGGAAGTCTATCTCGCAGCGACATACCATCGCACCAATCCTTCAGCATGTTTAGCATAGGAGTGGTACGTTCGCCTAGCTATGTTCTAGCTAGGCGAACTATGCCTGTAGCTATGTTCGCCGCGAGATAGATTTTCCATCTTTTACTAACTACATAATTACCTATATTGATAAAAGAGGGACGGATAGTCTAACTCGCGGCGACATACTGTCGTATCAATTATGTGCTAATCCTTCTGTATGTTTAGCACAGTAGTAGTGGTACTGACGTACCTATGTCACCGCGAGATAGATTTTCCATCTTTTACTAACTGTATTGATAAAAGAGGGACGAATGTCCGATAGTCTATCTCGCGGCGACATACTGTCGTACCAATCACGTGCTAATCCTTCAGTATGTTTAGCACAGAAGTGGTACGTCAGATAGATTTTCCTATATTGATAAAAGAGTGTCTGGTACTGTACTGGTAACCATACTGGTGAGACCCCCGCAGCCCCGCTCGCCTAGCATTGGTAATGTAGGGTAAGAACTGTCATCCACACGCGCACATGGCCGCTAAGAATTATTCTTACCTGGACCTTGCCTTCATAATTGCCATCTTTTTTTCGGCATCTATGCCATTGCAATGCAATATGCCTGTGCAAGATGATATGTCATTTTAATGGTCGGTTGTTGACGGTATTATTTGCGGGGTTCAATTATTTAATCAATTTGGTTGATATTGTATTATAAATAGGTAGTTTCCTACCCTCTTTTAAAACCCGCACGTTTTAAATCTCAAGTGTAAAATATTATTGGAAGCTTGGTTTGCGTGATTATGTTTTTAGGTTAGTTATTTTTTTTTTGTTTCTACTGACGAATGGTATACGTAGACTTGCTTAAAATTTACCTACTTTTCTTAAACTCTTTGCTCTTTTTGACATTAACGGTAACAATAAAAACGAAACAAAATGTCACGTCAAATATTACAAATGTCATGAACCGAAACCAACAAATTTTTATAGTAACTGTTTCAGCGATTGCTGCATTCGCGGGCACCATGTGGGACAAAATGGGAAAAGGACCGTAATGGTGAGTGCAACTACTAACCAACTTTCGCGATTATCATATATCACTCATATTTTAAAGACAAACGGGTCTTAATCGCGTAAACTTACGTTTAATTATGACCTGACGTTTCGGGCATGAAGTTACACGCCGTGGTCGCAGGCAGACTCTTGCTGCTGTCTGCCGGGGCTGTCTGCCTGCGACCACGCGTCTAACGTCATGCCCGAAACCCGACCCGTATGTCTTTAAAATAATTATATCCGAAACATTTATCGTCAGCCACACCCATTTTACGTTACCTTACCTACCCATCTTATGTATTGTTTTACAAGTGTACATCAGGCTACGTAAATTATATTATACGGTTTAGGTGCCAAAAATATATTTACCCAACTTTACTTTATTGCCTTTATGGTTTATAAAACAAATATTATTTCCAGGCCCAAAATGTCGGCCATCGCTGATCATCAATATCGGCGCTAATAACATACCACAAAACCTACAAAACAGAATGGGCTACCGAAAATAAATTACCCAAGTACAATCTACTAATCAAAATGCATCCATACAAACTAGACGCGCCGAAACCAACCCGCCTTTGGTACTGGACTGGGAGAAAGCACGCTGAGGGCATTCTCAGGAATCGATACACAGCCCTCAACCACCCACATACACCTTTAAAACGGAGAGACCTGCTTACTCTTCTAGCACTCTCACTGGCAGGTGCTGCAACAATCCTGTACACATTTGGGAGGTTCTCTCCTAAAGCAAAGCCACCGGAGAAAGAGTGCAAGCCGGAGATAGGCCGGAAAATATGTCCCAAAAAATATCCGTACCAAAACTAAAAAACAAGTCCAAAGGCAGTAAGCATGACTTTTTTATGAAAGAACTGGAAGAAACTGTACAATTAAATTTATAATGTTATACCTTCTTGTTTCATTTATATGCTAGTTGATTTGAATTGAACACTAAGAATCTTTGTGGCCTTATAGATTATCATACGTATGATACTACATAATACATAATATGATTTAGGTGTCATATACGTATTAACATATAACGCTAAATAACTACTGCCAGTTAAGGTGGTTTATTTTTGCTAAAACGTAGGTATAAATGATTTTGGTATGAAACAAAATTGCGATCAGACTTATCACTATTGGGAATTCTATAATACTTATTACAAAATTAAGAATATCGTTAACTGATAAGTAAACAAAAAAATATCTATAGTTCCCTATTTTGAGAATTCACTGTAATTTTTACTGTAAATTACAATAGACAAGTAGGTACTTATGAAGTCAAAAAAACGTAAACTTATTGATAAGACAATATATTGTCTTTGGTCTGTGACAGATTTGACAGGACTGACTTATTTTTGAACCGTCAAAGACATTCATTACAACACAAAATAATTTTTGATTCGAACTGTATTTGCTACAGTTCGAAGCCAAATGGAAAGATAATAACAGACAGTGAATTTATCAGATATGGACAGGAGGGATCAGTTAAAGCTTATATGTATTGTATTTTCTATGGCTACTGGCATCGCATGGTCGTACGGAGCTTTCACAAAGTACCCACCACACAAGACTACAGTATCACATCGGAAAACGCAAGTACTACCAAGTCGATCGCATACCAAAGATGAAAAGAACATCTTCCACATAAAAGATTCTGCCGACCTTGAAATACGGGACGAAAAATCTGCTCAGACGTAAATACGATAGCACTATGGAAGTGTTCACCGCACTTATTTCATTTAGCTTTTACCTAGAATTATATTAAAAGATATTATTATGTTATCATTAAGGTATATAAGCATAATTGCTCAGAGCTAAAGAAATAATCTTAACTAATTTGGATAACGATGCATCTAATATTCTGAGGAGACTTATTGACAAACATAAGATTCGTACTTATAGATTCTCAAATATAATTCAATATCATGATCGAGAAAATAAGAATGCGTGCTTAATTTTTCTCCAGGATCATACCCCCATTATCAAGTGGAGATGGCTACTTAACATTAACTAGTAAAATGTAACGAAACTTTTATTACGTTATGTATAAATCTCAAACGTCCTTTAATGACCGGGAATTGAATGTAATCTTCATGGAATGTTATGACAACAAAATATATTAGTTAGTCTTTAATTTAAATGTTCGTGATCGTATTTACTTTTTTCATGTAAATAAATTTACAAAAATCTTGGCTTATGAATTATGATATTTTTTTACTTAATTTATCCTAAGGCGTAGCAAAAATAGTGGCGAATTCGTATAAGGCCGCAGTCAGTTCTATATTCTGACGAGGAAAACATGGAAGAAAACATGTTTTCGCACAAATAAATATTGGGGAGATCCAGATAGGAAGACATGCATACAAAATGAACATTATTTTCACGAAAACATTTATTCTTCTATTTTTGTTAGGGAACCAGAAAGAATACTGAAGATGAGAATGAGCCCTTAAATCGGATCACCACTTATCTTTGTTACACTCTGTACATACATTTCGTAAAGTAAATTGTGGGAGTGAAGTAATTCCTACAACTACCCCATTTAACAACCGAAATGGTACGACAAAACAATTTTATGACAAACGTTTCAATTGAGAGACCACCTTCAATCGATTGAAACTTTTGATTTTTGAATGCCATCTTTTGCAAACTAAAGATTGAATTTAAGATATATAAATAAATATAAATAAAAGTTGATCTTTGCCCAGCAGTTTGGCCAGTGAGATATGTAAAAAAAAGATTGATTTTACAATTATTGACATAATCAAAAGCTCGAAATTCCAACGTGGACCCTCAATGGGAAGGGAACGCACAATGTAGAATTGGAGCGTACAATGCATTTCAAGGCAATTTTTAAACTACTATTAATTTTAGCTTCAGAAGCTTTTTATTTATTTTGATTGCACCTAGAAAAGACATGGAGAACAATGGTCGGTTAACTTGAAACACTAAAACCATCAATGTTGGCCACATACAAATGGAAGTTATGGAAGTACTGGATAGGCCTACTACCGCGAAAATCGAAATTCGTAAATTTCAAGGATATTTCTCTGTCTCTCAAACGAAGGCGTCATTAGCTCATTAGAGTGAGAGAGACAAATCCTCGAAATTTACGAATTTAGTTTTTCGCGGTAGTGCCGCAGGTTGTATTTAATGTAGCTTTCGTATGACAGTTCTGTCTCGTGAGTTATAATTATAAATACTTAGGTATATATATGACAAAATTAAATTATCAATAGGTAGGTCTTAGGTATAGGTATTGGTATTAGTTATGGATATTAGTGAAAGTTGCAGGAGTCCGCTGGATGCGGGTGGCGCAGGTCGCCTCACCGGTCACTGTGGCAATCTTTGGCGGAGGCCTAGCTATGTTCAGCAGTAGAAGTGTTTCGGCTGATAAATGATTATGATGATGATGATGAGGCCTTAGGATATGTAGGTTCAAGCACGACCAAATTAAATTCAAATGCAAAGTGCTAAAGATCTTATTTTTATTTAAATTAACTATTAGATGAGAGATAAAGTAATTATGTAAGTGCATATTTTATTATCTGTTATTTCCAATCAGTCTCTGGGGAGGCCTATGACCATCAGTGGAGTTTAGCTGATGGCGATTATATTGATTGTTTGCAGTTTAAAAAGACTGTCTAACTTTCTAAGCGTCCCGGTCAATAGTAACAAAAGTAGTAGCAATCTGTTTGGGGGCCTATTCAGTAGGTATATTATTCTGTTTAGGAAAAGTAACTTCAATTTTTTTATGTCTGGGATCGGTCGGTAGGATTTGCTGCCAAAAGCTGCCAACCCTCCATCAATACAATATGAAAATTGCGTAAAGAACTGCTATAATATATGTAATGCTGACCCCACCCGTGAAGGTAGTCGACGTAGAATAAAATGAATAGCCATCCTAAAAGACTATTCTTAGTTATATAAATTAAATAATCGGCCTCCATTTCGCATATGCATTTCTGAATTCGCGTATCTGCTGGTACAGCAATGTGACGCAGGTTGGGATACGGCACATTACGATAACACTACAAAAGGGGTGTCTGTTCCATACAACATGATACAACTGATAACGCACAGCTGGCTGAAGGCATTTGCTCAGTTAATTATGATTGGGTGTATCTAGGCAGCATTATTAACAATGAATCGAGATGCACTCAAGACGTAAAAACACGCATATCAATAGCTAAAAAAGCATTTAATAACAGAAAAAATTTGCTCAAATCTGAAAGAGCAACACACCTACAAAAACAACTGATCAAGACCTATATCTGGAGCATTGCCTTATATGGCTGTGAAACCTGGACTCTCACTCAATTAGACCGCGAAAAATTAGAAGCATTTGAAATGTGGTGCTGGAGGCGTATGAAAAGTATTAGCTGGACAGAAAAAAAAAACAAACGAGGAAGTGCTTAATTTAGTCCAAGAAAAAAGAGCTATCTTAGCAACAATAGAAAACCGAAGAGGGAGAATGTTTGGCCACCTTGTACGACATGACAATTTCATCAAAAATCTAATAGAAGGGCAGATAGAAGCAAGGAGGGGAAGGGGAAGGCCGCGAAGGGCGTATGTAGAACAACTGAAGGAAAAGGCACAGGTCAGGACGTACAAGGAGGTAAAGGAATTGACGGACGACAGAGAGAGATGGCGATTACTCCACCGACAAGGGCCCAGCCCTTAAATAGGATGATGATGATGATGTATAATCATTAGCAATAATATTTTAAACAAAGATGGCTACAAACATATCTAAAACAGCCGAAGTATGGTCAGGGGCAGGGTAGGACTGAATTTGTTTGATTTATTGGGTTTGTAAACTTCTGATAATGTATCTTTTAGTTTCTAAATTAAATCACCGTTTTTTTTCATTAGCCAGGTACTCAAAATGATGTAGTTATTAAAAAATGGTATTGCCAGCTAACTCTAATTGTGATTAACTCACAAACCATCATACATACTGTATTTTGCTAAAATTCTTTACTTAAAGGCCATATTATAAGTGCGTTGTGTAGTCTTTAAAGTTGTCGTTTGTTCTCAGTAATGATGGAATAGGTAGGTACCTATTCAGGATTAGCGTTGAAAATGTCGGAAAAAAACAAAATGTTTTTTTCGGCAATGTATGAAAACTTCGTTTTTTTCCGTTTTATTCGGATTTTTTCAGAAACAATCAATGTCACTGTCACTGTCACTCCTTGCCATCTGTTTCAATTGACTTTTCCTCTGTGACATCGCGTTCTCCTGGTATAAGTGAAAATCAGACCTAATTTTCATTGGTTTAGAGTGGAAAATTAAAGTGGAAAATTTCATTGTTTTTTTCGAAAAATTCAGGAAAAAAACGAGCTGTTTGGAAAGAAACGGGATTTAATCCGGAAATTTTCAACGCTATTCAGGATGGATCGACCCTCGGATTTTCATGTAGTCCACTCATTTGCTTTGAAATTTTGGTTGAACTTTATTCCTATGTGAAATAAGAGTGACAGCTGGTAACCAGAGTTACCATAAGCATGAGTGGCTACAGGTACATAGGTTTAACTTAATACACCTAGAATAGTTATTTATGATAATTATGATACAAGTGTGGAAAGCCTACATTTCAACAAGTGTATCATACAACATTTTACAATGCATTATGGTAGGAAAACCAGACTATTTCGGCAGTACCAACCAGGCCGTTTGGAAAAGTACTATGAAAATTAATTCCCGCGCACGTGCGAAAATATATCACTTTCTGTGCATAAGTTTACCTTTAAAAAGAGCACTTTTTGAGCATACGCATTGTAAAAAAAGTTTAACCGATTCCTATAATAATATCGTGACTTACCCGATCCCTTTTCCGTCTTTTTCGGCCAGGATATGTGTTAAGCGGTGGGGGCGGAGGTATGTGATAAAAGTAAGGAGGTGTGTAGAGGACCTCTTCCAGACCTGCCACGGGCGTCGTCCGAGCAGGCGCCAAGGATCTCACAGTCCCGTATATACTCCGGTTCCGGCCCTGGCCGTACATATTCATATCACTATCACTGGCTGATTATTCATGAATATATTTAAAACGGTCTAAAAAAAAGCGCGCGCGAACTTCCAAAACAGCGCTCCGCCCCGCGACAATGTAGAACTTATTTTTCCCCAAAAATAAGCCACTATTGTATCAATCTCTAGTCACAAGGCATCTAATAAATATTTACTAATATTTTAAATTAGGACCCTGACATTGCGGGCGGGCGTTCTGGTTAAAAGCCGTACTGAAATGCGTATCCTCTGTGCGAGATACAATCACGCACGCTGCACATTTAATTACCATAGTTTATCTGCTTTTTCCAATAGGCTACGTGGAGCGAGACGTATCGACATTGCTGTATTTGAAAATGGGTAAAAAACATGTGCACACGCAGCGCCACACGCCGATACACATGAGCGATTTTAAAAAGTTTGTCATAGCATTATGTCGCTTGCATAGGAGGATGCAACTGTCATTGTCGTTGTAATTGGGACATTCTGCAGGTGATTGAATTGCCGGCTAGAATTTCATCACTGCGGGGCTTAAGACGTTTCTTCATTAACTACGTATAGGAATAAATGTTGCGCAATTTAATTATCACTGTCGGTATCACCCACCACTCATGTCAGGGTGCTTAGACAAGTTGCCTATCGCTAACGCTTAATCGTCACTCGTAAACGAAAGGCAGCTAACTGTCTTTGTCGCAATAACAAGAAAGAGTGACAGAGAGGGAAAACTACGATACGCTACTAAGCGTTAGCGACTGGCAACTTGGCTAAGCATCCAGGTCACAAAGTTGACTTTAGAATCCATGCCTTTATCCTGAACAATGTCATATCTACCGCTGAAAATCGCAGCTAAGACATTAAATTTCATAAATGCTTACAGTCTTGTTATCGAAGTTATCCAAACAGCTTCTGTCGGGTACCAGATACAAACTCTCTTAATTTTATTAGGTACTCATTGTAACTATCTTTTTTTTTTTACTTTACAGGTATAAAGTATTAGAGTTATTAAGTGTATTACCCACACAATACTATTTTAAATATACCTACTGTAGATAACATTGTAGGTATATAAGTTGATGGATTGTACTGTAAAGCAGCACACTTAGTGTTCTGACTGTCCTGAGCGAGCATGTGAAGCCGCGTTACCATTTCCACTTAGTGTTCTGAGTGACCATTCACTTGTTTGTGGGCTGACGAACGAACATTTTGCTATGTAAAATCCTGTTTTCATCTGCCCAAGAACAGACGAATGCTCGATCAGAACACTAAGTGGAAACGCAGCTTCAAAAGCGGTCTGTTTCAAAGCTTCACTTCGCAAGACCTTTACCGCCATCTGACGATAAACTTATGAATCAGAAAGCGAGCAATAGAGCTCGCTGCCGCCGCTACCATTCGATCTCTACCTTACGTAAAGCTTTCTCACTGCGGCCATAGATGGCACGACATGTTTATTCATGGACATTCAGATTCCCTTAGAAACTAATAACATTAAGCTCTATGGATTACTGATAAAATGTCAAATGTCACTTCATATCAATTTACAAAATATTGTGAAAATGGGTATGCAACGGAAAAAGTGTTTAAAATGTAAATAATTATTCAGTACCAGTATCCGGTCTGGCCAACCTCTCCAGATTAAAACCTCGTCATTCTTAAGCCGACCTACAGCATAAAATGCCGACCGGTACTGGTTTAGCAAAAGCGTTCTTCGCTTTGGTATCAAACAGGGTTTACTGCAGCGCTTCGGACAATGGTTTCGGAAACAACTACATTTGGGCAAGTTCATTGGAATCTGGTAAACAACTAGCAGTCCGCCACAAAAAACCCTTGATGGTCATAATACACAAATCTTGGTGTACGGCGTGCAAAAATCTGAAGCCAAAATTTGCCAGCTGTTCAGAAATTCAGTCATTAAGCAGGAAGTTCGTTATGGTTAACTTAATAGATGATGAGGAACCAGATAACAATGCTTATGCTCCCGATGGCACATACATACCCAGGTAAGATTGTAGTCTAATCTATTGATTAGGTAATGTAAATTCAAGCATTTCGTACGTAGAGACTGTTACCATTACCACATTACCATGCCCAATTTTGCGTAACAAAGTTCCTCACGCTACCTACATCTTTGGGCTCATGCATAAATCATGTGAGATTTTTTCGGCTACTTTTTTACCCCCCCCCTCCCCCATGGTGATGTTTGGTGAGTTTCTTGGCTAGACCCCCCCCCCCCCCCCCTAGCAGTCTCACGTGTATTTTTCTCATTGAACTTTTCACGTTCGCTACCCGAAATTCACAATATTTCTTAGTTTGTTCATCGTAGAAAAATACACGTGAGGTCTCCTTGTACCCCCCCCTCCCCTATCGTGATCTTTCGTGATGTTTTCTTGAACCCCCCTCCCCCCCCTATAGGACCTCGCGTGATTTATGCACAAGCCCTTTGCTAAAATGTAAAATTTCGCAAAAAAATAGTCAGGGCTTCCTTAACCTTTTTGCCGCCACGTCAAAAAATAAATAGTGTTAAGCAAGAAATTGCACGTAAACAACTGTGAACTTCATTGGCAAATAAAGATGCATATTATTTTGAATTTTGTGGCTTGATATCAAGTTGGCATGTTGGGCACGAAATGTTCTGGCATTGTTTTGGTAGCAAGGAGGCAAAAGGGTTAGTTAATGTTCACGTACGAAAAATCATTTAGTGTACTCACTGAAATTATGTTTCCTTATTCAGGATCCTATTTTTGTCACCGTCAGGAAGAATAGACACTGAAATTTACAACGAAGATGGCAGCAGTCAGCACAAATTCTTTTACAGTCGACCAGAGCAAATAGCCAAATCCATGAGAAAGGTCCTCGAAAAGTACGAGCTGGAGAAATTTGATGTATGAAACACCTTATGAAAATACTGGTATTTCAGCCACCAATATGGGAACGTAACTTTTTTCATTAATTGGATGGGCGTTACGTTCGAAACATTGTCTTGTCGAATTTGAGTGACCTACTTTTTATAACTAGCGCACCGGCAACTGATATTTGCGTAATGAAAAATGTCTTCTGGTAATGGCACAAAATAAAAGTACTTAGTCAAATACGTGTTGCGTTGTTCAGTATTAAAATATTATCATATTATATAGGTTTCATTAAACAGGAACTGGGTTTAAAAATAAAGTAGGTCAGTAAGTTACAAGCATATTACTACATTGAACAAATTGCATTAGTAGGAACTTATTTCCCCAATTCGTAAAGGTTTTTTTGTAATTTCTATTATAAGATTTATAAGTTGTGATGAGCCGATGTAAAGTGTAGCAAATTAGCAATAGACGTAACGGTTCGCAAAAAACACCGCAAGATTGGCTAGCATTGTCCAATCGATTTAATTGGTTCAATATGTTGTACCTAACAACAGTTTTGTAGCCTGATTTTTTACTTCGACTGTTATACTAAAATTGTATGCCAAGAAAGTTATAGTATAGGTGGGTGAATCAACTTTTTTCTGTTTCTTATTGCCATGGTTACGGTCACCTGAGTCACGCTGGTTTTATACAAAATTATGCTACTTAAACTATGCAAACATGCATTTTTCTGGTGTTAATAAGCCATTTCCTTAATGGGCCACCTGCAAACATGGACTACGGATACGGTTTAAGTTATTTTTCATCACACTTACTGTCTAAGCGCGCCATTGCTTGCATGCGTAGCAGGAGTAATAGAAAAGTGAAATTCCCTAGGGAGTAATAGAAATGTCGGCAGGTCATTTAATAATATTTTGTCTTAAAACTTATTTTTTTGTCGGCAAGTGTGATGGAAAACATTGTATGCATCACGGTGCATTCATCAAGATGCACAATGTACTATAAGTGACATAATTTTGCACAAAACCAGATTTACCCTTATGTATAACATTTTGTAACGCCAATGTGGCACCATAAATAAGTACTTATATCAGAAAAAAACAATGTATATCTATTCTTTCTGGAGGAAAACACGAAGAAATAAAAAAACTTACATCCTCGACGACCGGCTCGACGTACATCTCCATGGTGTTGTTGAGCGGCGGCAGCTGCGCCGGCGCCGGCGACGCGGCCATCGACGAGCGCCTCGACGTGTTGCACGAGCATTGCGACACCGAGCGGCGAGATCGGGGAGATTCTCTGTGGACAAGGGAAAGTAAGGTTTATTTTTGGTTTAACATTTGATTACTTTATTATAATTACAAGCCCCGATGCAGTGGAGTTCGCCAAGTTCGAAACAATTTTTACAAATTTTTGAATATTTTAAAAATGATCACATTATGCTAATGATAAATTGTATGAACGTTAGTCGTGGCATGGTTAATGTACTACATTTCAAGAGACACAACAATCTGAAGTACGCTTTTGTTGTTTAATAAATCGATTTTAACAAACCAGTGTCTAAATTATATTTTCTCAAACTTGCTACGGAATGTTGATGTTACTTACTTTAAATTAAACCGGGAAATACTATGTATCCGGTGTCATATGCTAAGATGATGTGTAAAGAGATTTCATGTATTTATTTAACACCTAGGACTGCAAACAAACTGTCTTTTGTTTTGAAATGTCAAATTGTGACACTATGTCTTGACATTCAGCCAAAGAAAAAAAATTACCTAAGAACTAATGTCTATACCACCAGTTAAAAGGATACCTCAAACAGATAAAAAAAAAATTTTGGCGCGAATATTTTTTTTTAATGTTGTACGATACTGTACTATTGGTTTATTTACAAATCAAATATATATATAGTATGGTTCGGCGAACTCAGTTCGTTTTATTTCATGGCAAGTTTGAGAAATGCACTATACAAATCTCGGCGAGAAACAGGGTTACAGGCCGCGTATTCCTATCTGGCCTCAGTTCCTTCGGCCAGATATATCTACTTGGCCTGTAACCCTTCGTTTCCCGTCCTCTATAGTAATGTACTATTTCGTTCACCACCGTAATTTCGCGCTTATAAGCTTGACGCAAAATTCGCAGTGCATCAGGTGCACCATGTCGTCTTTAATATTAATGGCGTTCTTTACATTCATTGATTATTTAGAAAATTAAAAATTGTTTAAAAAAATTTAAAAAAAATACCTCTCGTAAATAGTTTTTTTTTATTCTGATTTATTAAGTCCAAATATTTTATACTCGAAGAAACTACTTTACTTTATGAACGGGATAATCTCGAAAAACTGTCTAACTGTACGAGAACATATCGACGCTGGAAAGGAGAAATTGGATAAGCGACACAGTGCTTACTTTACAGGAGAAGCAAAAAACCATCGAGATTTTCGAAAAAAAAATCATTTAAATTAATCAGCAGGCCAAATCAAATAATTGAAGCATTATTTATGGACATAAATATGTTTTCTATGTGATGTTTTAATTATTTAACGTATTCAAGTGTTATTTAATGATTTACTGTCGCTTAAGCAAAATGGTCGGAAAAATTGATTCAGGTAAAATTATCTAACCAATACGTTGTGTAAGAAATAAGGAAGGTAAAAAGGTCCACCCGAGACTTACATAACGAATGTATCCCGTTAAAATTATCTAACTGCCGAAGTGGCTTATTTTATATTCGGGTAAAAATATATAAATTGATAAAATAGCATAAATATATCATTAAGAAATATCCACATACTTAAAATGAGATACTATTTTAGACTTCATAGTTAGTCATATTAATTACATGAGTGACATTCCGTGACTAGTAAACGAATTTACTTACACGTGAAAAAAGAAAAACTGTTTTAGGATTTTTTATAACATTATTCCAAAAAGTAGGTAAATAGTAAAAAGGAATATGTGAAGGGGATGGTTCATAAATAAATGTAGGTAAAAATGGATAAACGCCAATAAGTAGTTCAGATATCATAGTCAAGTAATATATTGTCTAACCGTCTTCAATTTTAAATTAAGATGAAGGTAAAATTGTCCAAACGACATGAGAACATATCATACAGTCAGGTAGAAATAGCTAACCGACAAGTGAAGTTCAGTTTTTACACAGCAAAAATATCCAAGTAAAATTTAACTTGTCATGACGAATAGGTAAAATAATCCAAGATTAATTATGTTGAATTATATTTTATCTAATCTCCAAATTACTAAAAGTTGTCAAAAACAAAGTCGTTTAGTAATAAAAAATGGTCGAAAGTTCTCTAAATCACCAATGGGATAAGCGACACAAATGTTGTCAGATGGATACGAAACCTAGCTCATTCGACGCAGAAAAATTCGCCGATTCTAACGGTGTATATAACTCAATATCTTCAAAAGTGTCGCTTATCCAATTTCTCCTTTCCAGCGTCGATATGCATCGGGGCTTGTATGTGTCAGTGCAGACAAGGTGTTTAAAATGGACTTTACTAAAGAACTTATAAGGTCTACTCTAAGAATCGTGACAAGATGCCTTTCCATGTGCACTGACAACAGATACATATGTTTTGTTTTCTCAGGACTAGATATACATAGTAAATATTAGGTAACAACGTAAAAAGTTCTCCATACTCGCACAACTTCAGTTGGCTTAAATAAACCATTGTTTGGCATATGGTTTTATGTTACCAAACTTTGCCTTAAGAACCCTGATGATGCCTGAAGCGGTCACGAAATATCGTGTCCAGCGCTACGGCAACATACTACATTACATTACATTAGTGACATATTTGGAACCACGAATATACCTATATCTTTACCGTTTTGAATTTAGATATAGGTAGGGTAAGTTGGTCACCAATGAAACAGCTAAATACATGTAAAACCATTGTATCTCTAGTGAAGTTACAAGTGTGATATTTTGTCTAAGATAAACAATTTAGTTGGTTAACTACATACACGCTGGCGCCAGATAAACGCCTGCTGGAACAGTGAAATTTCTTGTGGTTCGTAATACGTTAAATGTACAAGCTCCACTGATTTTCTATCTGATCGTAATGGTGTTTATAGAAAAGCTCAATTTCAGTTACAACAAATTAAACCACACAATCGAACCTGGCCTTAGTACGAATTTGCGGATGTGTCTCTTGTCACTCCAATGAAGTCATCATTAGAGTGAAGAGTGACACAAAAATCCTGGGGCCACTGGTTAACCAAACTATAATTAATTACCTTCTTCTTCTCCTACACACATGGCTGGACGCTCGGTCGCATCTGCACCTCACTGGCACGAAGTACCCCAGCTGGGGCAGCGGGCCGGGCTCGGAATCCGTGGAGTCACTCCACTCCGGCTGGCTGAACGGCTCAATGTCCAACACCGCCGGCATTTTAGACGAGAAAAAAACTTGGATTTTCGGCGGAAGCACTGGCCACTTTTTTTTTCTTTTTCGTATCGACACTGTTTACTGGTTTTGACACTTATGTTGGTTAGTCATTTTGGTTAACTTTCATTCATTTCAGTATACATTTAGCAACTTGTTTTTTTTTTCAGTCTTAGCACATTTATTTTCTTGTTTTATTACATTTTACAGTCACGTTC
>JALPQI010013630.1:0-39316 GCA_025490895.1 Thaumatotibia leucotreta | reverse complement strand
CAGTTCCATGCGATTATTCAGTCGCAACAATCAAGTCATTACCATTCCCAAATTATTGACGGACTGCGTATAAATAGTGGAGTCATTTTCGATTATCTTGTAGCAGACGCATGTTTGTCTGCTATTCTGGCATAATAGTCTCGTTTGCTTTTATAAAACGGTAAATAAAGTGGTGATGGTAATGACCAAAAAAAAAACGCGTACCAAAATCGCATAGAAACACCGACCCGTGCAAAAAACCAGGGCGGGTCGCTAGTCGCTACTGTCGCTAGAGTACTTAATAAAATCCGCATCGTCTTGTCGCAAACACTACGTCGCCTTAACCAACATATCGGGCAACTCCGAAACTAATTAAAACAATTTATTAATGGGCAAAAGGCCTAACTTCATTTGGGTCAATACCCGGGCATGTTTGACACGTAATTCGGGTAAGTGTGGGGGTAATATGGTGGGGATAAATTGGGGTTGGGAAGGTTGATCATGTGTATATCTTTCTCTACTAATATCACTGGTTTGTAATTAAATCCTTTGAAAAAATATGTCCTAACGAGAGATCTGGCAAATGTGCGTCATCGTTCGTAATAATATGGACATAGCTCCAAAGTTTATTAAATTAATGAAACAATTAATACATTTTTGAAATTTGATTTCGTTGCTGGCGATGATGATTGAAAAAATATGTCATAACGAGAGATCTGACAAATGTGCGTCATTGTTCGCAAATTTCGCAATAATATGGACAAGACTCCAAAGTTGATAAAATTAATGAAACAATGAATAATTCTTTGAAATTTGATTTCGGTGCTGACGATGACGATTGAAAAAAAGTAAACAAATACGAGTATGGCGGACTTTCAATAGTATTTCTTTGATGTCAAATACTATAGAAAGTGGAAAGTGTTTCACGATATGTATATCGTGAAATACTATGGCAGATAATAGATATTTATACTTAATTTTACTTTTACTAAAAATCTATATAAACTCAAGGTTTAAGGTTTTAAATTGGCGGTAAAACCAAGATTGTATTCTAAAGCTGCGTTATTATGAAATAATGTATGTTTTCAGTTTTGTTTACATTTCTTTTGTTTTCTACTGAGGAATGGTAAATATAGGTGTAGACAAGACTTCATATACGAATTCGTCACAAATATTTTCGTGTGGGAACTTCTTTGCGAAGAGTAATCATTACTGCTAACATCTTTATCTACATGACTCTATTCCGTTTGCTCGATTTTTGATATTACCTATTTTAATTGTCTAATGTAATGTGTCAAACACATTGTCTAAAATGCAGATCAACAGTAGCCTTACGAAAACGACAATTTCACATTATTAGCCACCTTAAGATCCGGCTTTATACCCGGGTCCGACACCTGCGTCCGGGTAGCGGCTCACTAACATCCGGGTTCGGTTAACACCCCCTTTAGTGGTGATTCATGTGTTACCTAAATCTGTACTGAACCCTAATTTAATGTTTTACAGCCTTATCCGACATACTACAGGACAGCAACATACACGGTAAGAATGAGTAAAATAAATAAATATTTTTGAAAATTTTTACACAAATCGACCTAGTCCCGCGGTAAACTCAATTAAGGCTTGTGATATGGGTACCAGGCGACGATTAAGCAATATACTTAAATACATAGACAACCATGACCCAGGACCTAATATTTGTGATAAATAAATACGTCGGGATTCGAACCCGGAACCTCCAGCTTCGTAGGCAGGGTCACTACCAACTAGGCTACGGAGGCTGACGAAATGAGTATCACGAAAAACTACACCCTTATTTACAAGACTAAAATTATCATATAAATAATAAATCAATCAATATCTTGGGACATCTTATACAAATCGACCTAGTCCCAGGGTAAGCTCAATTAAGGCTTGTAGTGTGGAGACTAGGGCGCATTGGGATTGAAATGTAGCACGGGATTTTATAATGTCAAATCCCATGATTGCATACAACTGAAAACCGGAATTGAATGCCCTAGCAAACGGCGATATACATAATAGACAGATACTTAAATACATAGCCAGCCACGACCAAGGAACAAATATTTGTGATAAATGAATACACGAAAAATAGCGCCGGAATTCGAACCCGGAACCTTCAGCTTCGTAGGAAAGGTCACTTTCAACTAGGTTACAGGCCAACAAATAAAATAGTGATATGATTTTGAAAAAATATCCAAATTCTTCACAATTTTGCAAAAATATACGACACAAAATTATTATAAAAATAGACGTCTAAATGATTTCCGATTTGATTAAGTGAAATGAGTTTTGTTAGTCTCTTTCTAACATTCATTCGTTCAAAAAAATATATCAGGATAAAAGAAGAAGTATAAAGCTCTGAGTTTGAAAACAAAAGCATTAAAATTCAACAGTCGCGTATCTTTACGCGCCGTTAACAGTCGGCGTGCGCGTAAATCGGCGTCGGCGTAAATATCGGCGTACGTGCATACAAGCACCCTTACTATGGGTGTGACGGTAGTTTATGTATTTAACAAGCATTTTTTAGTTTTACTTGACATCGGGTTGTTTGTCTTCCGTAAAATCGTTCGTGTTTTTGGAAAGATCAACTTGCCGATTCATCATCATCATCATGTCAGCCGAAATTTCAATATTGATTCATTTCAATATTCAAATCGGCAGTCCTACTACTAGTGATAGATCATCGTTATGAAGTGCTGGATCAATTCTTGCAAATTAATTATCTAATGCAATATTATTCGCAAATCAAGATCTAATTAATGTAATTGCTCGCTTGAATCCATATTTCTGACATCAATACAGGGTGTCCAGTAAATAATGTTTCAAGAACTTGTGGATACCTCACTCGTGGATAATGTTGTTGATTATACTTGATATATTTTTCAACTGATTTCAAAAAAAGGAGGAGGTTCTCAATTTGACTAAGATCATTTTTTTTGTTACTTCAAAACTTTCGATGGATGAACCGATTTGGATGATTCTTTTTTTATTTGAAAGCTGATGCTCACCGATTGGTCTCATTTTAATTTGGTCCAGTCTCGAACTTGATAAAACCATGCTTTTCCATAATTTGTATAATTTATAATTCGTGTATAAACGTGCCCGAAACGTGAGGATAATATTAAACGTAAGTTTACGCGATTAAGACCCGTTTGTCGTAATTTTTTTTATTTTTTATTAGCCAGGTTTAGTGTCCCACTGCTGGGCAAAGGCCTCCCCTCTTTTCCTCCACTCGGCCCGGTCGTAACATTTCTCCCGCCAATTCGGATAAAACGCGTCCAGGTCGTCCCGCCATCTCCTTCTCGGTCTGCCAATGCCCCGGCCAGCACCATCGAAGGTTTCCCGTGGGTCCCAGTCTGTCGTTAAAATATGAGTGATAATCGTGAAAGTTTATATAATTTCAAACGCAAAACTGTCGTGAGACTCATTCATATCAAAATTATATTTTACGCGGGTTACTCACATTTTAAGTCGAAAAATGCTCGACATGTTTCGCTTCGTATGTGAGGAGTTTTTTCAAGAGGTTATCGCCATGGCTGTATCGAAGACTGTGGGAAACTTTATATCAATATACTGGGTGAAATCTTTTCATCATCATCATCAGCCTATGTTAGTCCACTGCTGGACGTAGGCCTCTCCTATTAACTATGCGTATACGCATTATGAGGTAAATGCCCATAATCGCCACGCTCGGCAAGCGGGTTGGCGATCGCAGTAATGTGTCCACTGTGATGACGCTTCTGCCCATCATCAATCTTGTAGAATGGCCAGTGACACTTCAATCCCTTAGTCTAATGAACTCATTTACATGACACAAAATCATATTTTCTGGATCTACTCATATGATATCATGATTACAGCTAACTTTTACTATCCCATCTTTGAAAAAGTTACCACAAAATCTACATCTCCATAAATATCGTGAAATCAGCTGTCGCTAGTTACAATCGAGTTTTATTAATATGTATACAATTATCTATACCTACTGATCTCTTTCAAATATGTAGGTATACATATTAATGCACTCAAATGTAGTAGACATAATTTTTTTCTGCCTTATTCGATATAAGTCCCATAGTAAAAGTTGATTGCAATCATGAGTAGATCCAGAAAATACAGGACGTCCCACGGCGATCCCACATGTAGGGAAAGTACCTTAAATATCATAGATAGCGTATTTTGCTGAAAGAAGACTTTATTTTATTTTTAAGACTTAGTAAAATTGCATTCAAATTTTTTTGAATTTTTTTGAAATAAAAAAAATGTAGGGAAAAAAAATATTGCGACTTCGGAGAAAAAATACTTTAATTATTGGAAATGAACATCTTACTTAAAGAAGACATCATTTCGATTTAAAAACAAGTTCCAACTTGTTTTCAAATTTTTTTGATTTTTTTTTTAAACTTAAATGGATTTTTTTTTGTTTCCGACCTATGTTATTTGTTATTTAGCAAAAAAAAATGATTCTCACATTGAATTCTTTCGATTGGTATGACAAAGCTACAGGATATTTCTTCAAATCAAATCAAATCAAATGAGTTTATTGCATTTCATGTGTACATAATTTGATCTTATAAGCTAGGAATAGTTCCAACATGAGCCCTGTGAGGGTACAGCAACACAGACTTAACACTAATTACCTACATCTAACTTACATTTACATAATTGTAGAATAACATGCAAACACATACATTGGTACATAACACTCTAGGAATCTTTAAAAAAATCTTGGACCGAGTAATATGCCTTGTTAATCAAATAATGTTTTAGTTTTATTTTAAATTTATGGGTTTTTGTTTCTGCCTGTAACGTCTTGGGAATCTTATTAAATATATTTGCTGACATGGCAAGAGGTCCCGAATGTACTATTTTCATATTCGAAATAGGCCGGGCCAATCTTGTGTTAGGTCGTAAATTCGATGAACGAGAGTACTGCGGGAAGAGAGACAAATTATTTTTTACGAAAGTACAAGCTTCTAATATGTATAAGCCTGGTAGAGTTAAGATTCTATGTTGAATAAAATATTCTTTACAACTTGTAGTGTTTTGTATATTGGCAATAATTCTTAAGCATCGTTTCTGGAGTATGAATAATTTGATAAAATCGGGGCTATTCCCCCATAAGACAATACCGTACTGCAGCCATGCATGCGCATAGGCGTAGTAGGCGCATATAGCTGTCTTTACGTCAGTACACCTTTTCAGTTCACACAAGGCGTACGTGAAGCGGCTTAATTTCGCAGATATGGCATTTATATGTTTTTTCCAATTCATTGTTGTGTCTATATGTATACCCAACAGAGGAAATGTCTCAACACATTCTAGTCTTATATCTTGATATGTATAGTCTATATTTAAATTTCTTTTTTGGTAAGGTCTAAATTGCATCAGATTCGTTTTAGTAAAATTAAGGAGCAAGTTATGATCATTTAGCCAGCTAACGATTTTGGATAGAACTGAATCTAAGCTATCGTTTAGAGAAAACTCATTTTGGCATGGCACGAGTAAGGATATGTCGTCAGCAAATAAAGTACAGTGATTGTCAATGATTTTAGGTAAATCATTAATGTAAATGATAAACAGGGTGCATCCAAGGACGCTGCCCTGTGGTATCGAATTTGTAACTATCGTCTCTTGTGACTTGAATGTGCTTATGCTACCAGTAATATAGTTGTGGTGTTCCACCTCAACGTATTGGCAACGGCCTCTTAGGTACGACACGAACCAACTGTAAGCGTTTCCTCTAACTCCTATGCCAAATAACTTTTCTAACATTACATTATGTGAAACACGATCATAAGCCTTGCTCATATCTAATAGCAGGCCTATGGCGTATTTTCGGTCATTTATAACATTCAGTACTTCGCTTATATATTTAAATACGGCTAAACTTGTTGACCTACCTTTTCTAAAACCATTTTGCGAGTCATTGAATATTTTAAATTTCTCACAAAAGGAATACAGTCGCTTTGACATTGCAGTCTCGAAAATTTTTGCAAATGTTGATAACAAAGCGACAGGTCGGTAATTACTACAATCAGTGTGATCACCTTTCTTATAAACTGGTTTAATTACAGAAATTTTTAGCAGGTCTGGGAATATTCCCTCGTCAAAAGATTGGTTTATAAGTTTGGTTAATGGGAGAGTTAGTTCTTCAACGCATCTTTTTATTAGAAAAGGAGGGAATTCATCCTGCCCAAAACTTTTTTTATTTTTTAAACCATTAATTATTTTTGAAACTTCTTTTTGGGTGACCGGACAAAGGTATAATGAATTTGTCGTGGGAGTAATAACAGGTCGACCACGTGGCGGGTCTGAACCGTTACCTATTACACCTACCGACGAAAAGAAGTTATTTAATGTATTCGCTATTTTTATTGGATCTTCAGTGATGTTATTATCTACAATAAGTTGTACATTTTTCATATTTTTTTTCGGAAGCTTATTAGTTTGCTCTTTCACTATTTGCCACATTGTTTTTACCACGTTATCTGTTTTATTCATCCGTTTAATGTTATGAAGCTTCTTTGATTTCATAACAACTTTTTTTAAAAGCTTCTCGTATTGTTTGTAATTATTGTCTAGAATTGGATTGTCAACTTGTGTAACCAGTACTTTTAGTAGTCTTTTATTTCTACAGGATATTTTTATACCCTTTGTAAGCCATGTTTTCTTAGCGCAAGTTTTAATTCTCGAGTATATTTTTGGTATACATGAGTTTAGTATTTTTGTAAGTATTTCGTTCATCGCATTATAGTTTTCATTTATATTTTTGTTGTTATTTATAACATTATCGAAATTAATTTTACCCAATTCTGATTTAAAACTTTGAATATTTTTCTCACTAAATTGTCTCTTTTCTGTAATCCAATTGGTACGTAACCCCAATTTCTTTATTGGTATATTAGCAAGTATTCCCTTGTGGTCTGAGAGACCATACTCGTTTACTGTTATGCCAAAATTAGTACAGGGAAAATTTGTAAAAATTAAATCTATACACGTAGCAGTAGTTTTAGTTACACGAGTTGGTGATTGTACATGTTGTTTGAAGTTAAAGCTAGTCATGGTATTAAGAAGTTTATTTGTTAACGCAGTTTGTTCCAATACATTCACATTAAAATCACCGCCTATTATGATATCCCTCTTACAATATTTTATTTGCAAGTGTTTTAGAAGAATTTCGAGTGACTCAAAAAACGTATCAGGCATTCTGTTCCTGTCAGGCCAATATATGTTTACTATGATTTTATTTAATTCTGGTATTTCGATCGCACACACTTCAAATATGGATTCTATTGACATATTCGCAATGCTTTTACACTCTTTATAGTTTATACCTGTTTTTATTAGCATGCAAACCCCACCCCCTTCCAAGTTTGGCCTACAATAACACGACGCTAGGTCAAAGCCGGCAATGTGCAGAAGATCCAGCTTCGAAGGTGTGATCCATGTTTCGACAAGACAGATTACGCATATATATTTTCAGACAACATAGCCTCAACCAGATGTCGCTTATTTTTCAAACTACGTATGTTTTGGTAAAGTATATTTAAATTATTTATAGATATGTTTTTGTGATAATTTACGAGGTGTTTTCTTTTCCTAATATTATTATGCTGTTTACTAACGAAATGAAGTTATGTCCTTATTTTCATTTTGCTTTGATTTTGAAAAGTAGTCAGTTATTATTTTTTGTGTATAAGGTATATTATTACATTTGTTTACTGTGTTTGGCTGGCTATTCATAATGTTTGATTGGTTTAAGGTCAGGTCGGGACGGTGTGCTACGAAATTATAATAATCCCGTTTGTAGTCCATTTGATCAATTACATTATTAATATTTTTGCATATTTGTCGGCCGAAAGATTTACGTGTAAATCTTTTTTCGTACATCTCAATGAATTTACAGTCTTCCTTCTTACAAAAATTTCTTAGTAGATAATTTAAAAGTTCGTTATTCATATATTTGCTGTTTCTAACATACAAAATAAATACAGAGTTATTTTGCAAATATGGCATTACATTTTTCAAATTAATAATTAAGTCTATCGGGTTAGTGTCATGTTCTCCAACGGAGAGTATTATTTTATCATTTTTCGAGAACTTAGTATTCTTGACATCTCCCAGTATATGTTCAGTCTTTGCTTCCGATTTAACTACAGATGAGATCAAGTATTTCTCATCCCGACGCATATGCAGTAGAGTCGACGCCAACTCGACGCATTGACTGCCTCCATATATATATACTAGGTCATGTTGTCCTTGTTCATGTTTGATAAATGTCTCTTGATGCGGTCTTTCTCGAGTACCGGGTTCGATTCCCGGGTTAACCATGAAATAAATGCAATTCAAAATGTTTTTTAAATCGTAATAATGTCTTCTTTCAGTAAGATGTTCATTTACAATAATTAAGGTATTTTTTCTCCGATGTTGCGATTTGTTTTCCATGCAAATTTTTTTCAAAAATTCAAAAAAATTTAAAACAAGTCGGTACTTTTTGTTTTTTAAATCGAAATAATGTTTTCTTAATTATTGTGTTCTTTAAGTAAGATGCTCATTTCCAATAATTAAGGTATTTTTTCTCCGAAGTCGCGATATTTTTTTTCCCATACATTTTTTTTTCAAAAAAAATCAAAAAAATTCGAATGCAATTTTACTAAGTCTTAAAAATAAAATAAAGTCTTCTTTCAGCAAAATACTCTATCTATGATATTTAAGGTACTTTCCCTCCATGTGGCACCGCCGTGGGACGCCCTGTATAATTTTGTATCATGTAAAAGATTACAGCCTGTATAAACGGTCCCTTTCATTGTTTTATCTAAAATACGTATAAATTACTTACTGCAGGTTGATAAATGTCACAAGGGAAGCGAAACTCAGCTGCTATGAATTTGTTGTTATTTTATTGTTAGTATGCCGGACACCCTGTACACACATCGTCATCTGTGGTACTATAATGTAAGTTGAGTATTACAAACACTTGACACATAATCACATTATTATGTAATCAATCAAAGCACGCTTATGGAGCCTGTTAGGTATATACACAGTCCGTTATGTCAACAACGGGTACCCCTTCGGAAACTGATGATGGGCAGCAGCGTCATCATAGTGGACACATTACTGCGATCGCCAATCCGCTTGCCCAGCGTGGCGATTATGGGCATTTACCTTCTAATGCGTCTATACGCATAGTTAATAGGAGAGGCCTACGTCCAGCAGTGGACTGTCATAGGCTGATGAAGTGAAGTGAAGTGAAGGTTTTTCGACATTTAGCAAAATAAAAAATAAATAAACCACGCATTCAAATATATGCCATTTAAAAATAAAAATAAAAAGCTTTAACCGATTTGTCCAACTATCCCATCATCCGCCCGGACTTTGTGTGAGTCGGTTAAAAAAAAAGTTATCGAAATCGGTTCGCGTGATACTGAGTTATTCGTCTATTTGTCGTGCACATGCTTAACGTCTTAAATATGCATTTAAGACTTTGGTTTTTTTATGAACTGAGTGAACAGTCGAAGACAAAATAAGGGGTATACGAAAACGTTCAAAAATATGTCCCAGTGCACTCTAATTCTGTGTAATAAGAACGTCGTAACATATTTATGAACGGATTCTTTCGATACTTATTTTTGCACTTGACTGAACAATGCCAATCGCTAGCGCTTAGTATCGTATCGTAAATTTCCCTCTGTGTCACTCTTTCATATTAGTGCGACAAAGACAGTTAGCTGCCTTTCGCTTACGATTGACGACTAAGCGTTAGCGATTGGCAACTTGTCTAAGCACCCTGGGGGTTACCATTACGCACTAGTGCGATTCAGTTTAGGTTTTTTTTATGTGACGAATATAGGTACAAAATAATCGCCTATGCGCTACCTACCCTGAGGACTTGAATTGAATGAATGAATTGCCTCTATCAATGCCAGTAATTACCCCGGCTATCTACCCCGGCTATCTATCTATCTAACCGGAACACAGAAGTGCAAACACTGCTTTTTAGCGGCAGATTAACGGGTAAGACGGTGGTAGCTATCCGGGTGGACCCTAAACTATGTCCTTACCACCAGCAAAAAGAAAAGGTTTATGGAAAGGGACAGTGATATACGACTCGTATAGCCTTGTTCCTTTCACTCAACTTAAACCCCCCTAAAATGGTAACCCCCCTGTTTTGCTGAAATTATTTAACCCTTTGACAAGCAGACGGACGGTTAGAAATGCGCAAATTGAACTGTACCCACTTTTGAAGCATGGTGAAACATTTTCCCACTGTCTTATAAAAGATATAAAGCGCTAATATGCTAACCCGCGTTAAGAGATTCGTCCTCATATTATTAAACCCAATACAAGACAATTAGCTAACAAATCATGACCCTTATTTCAATGTGTATAAGGTCCATGAATGGTCAGTCAACTGAGTAGGCGATAATACAATTTATCACAGACGACGAGTTAAGTCCATAGAGACCAGTGCTCCGTCAATATGATATCGATATGCAATCCACACGTCTGCGATGGAGGCAGAGAAACATGAAGCAGTATCTCAACTCGTTTGTTTCTTTTTATTTTATCCATTTTAATAATATTTATTATTAAGGGTAATTTTGCTTGGTAAATTTTGGGTTATTTCTACTCAGAATCACGATGGGAAAAAAACGTCTCTTGGATTTTTTCTATTTTGTTATAAAATAGAAGAGAAAATGTATAAAACATTTGGGACATTTTTTCTTTACGGAGCGAAAGTGATTCTGAATAGAAACAACCTAAAATAAATATTATAAAAAAATGCTCCTATATCATCATTAGTATTTTTATTTTAAAATAATATATATTATGTTAATAAGTATGTGATTCATGAAAGTAAGTTGTAACACTTGTAACTTCAACATAACCGTCATATTGTTATAGTAATGGCGTTAGCCGCTTTAGGGAATTGGGTCAAAATTCTTTTCGTTATCTTATTTTGTGTCCCTAAAAAACGTGACGCAGTGGTAATTTTTGTATGATTTTTGTATGTTTTGTTTACAATTTCTGATGTATGGATTAAAATTTAGCGTGAAAAATAAATACAAGTTCACCGGATTTTTTTATATACTTAGTCGAAACAGTAACTAAAAGCGTGACAGAGTGGTCTGAAACAAGACAACGAAAAGAATTTTGACCCAATTTCATGATTAGGTAAAAAGTTACATAAATAATCTTACTGGATGTGAACTGGAGTATGCGTTATGGGTGAAACTTAAGCCCCTACTAACAAGCCCCTGGGTACAAGATTACTTGTATACCTGATTTCTGACAAACGTCCTTTTATTGTACCACTAGGTATTTGAAAGATATTCAATGAGCTCATAGAAGTTTGTAGTTTAGTTACTGCTTTATTAGCAATACATGTGTGTCTGGGTGTTACCAGTCGTGCGTGGCGATAGATTCGATTACCGACCCAATACTGGACGTGGGTTATTGAACCGAATACTACGTTCTATGGCTTTATGGTCTATGGCCTTTTGAACTTGAATAGGTACAAACTATGTTAACTAAGATATGATATGATAAGATAAGATAAGATATTTTATTTGCAGAAAATAGTGTACCTACAGTATAAGATGACAGGTACATTAAAAATAGAGATCAACCATTTTACTACACAGTAGCATACATACATTTCTAAGTTCTTTGAATAGATGAGAATTAAGCTTTACAAATTTTGTAATTTCAATTATTTATAAAGCTGGTAATGTCAATAGTTTTTAAATAACTTAAGATACATGAGTTTTGTCAGACTTCTACATATTTAAATGCAGGGTGGTCATGAGAATACCGACAGACTTGAAAAATGTATTTCTGCCCACATTTTGAGACTATTAATGTCTTAAAACTTTTCTGGATTCGGCTTATTTTCAGAAATAGTGACATCATTGTCAAAAAATGCACGCAAATGCACGATTAAATTTTTTACATTATGAGTTTTCATCTTGATATAGCCATTGATTGGCGTTAGGAAAAGGAGAAATAAGTTTACAAAAAATCTTTAACTTATAAAAATAAACTTATACTTAAATTTTTTCCTCCATTTTTTTTTGTTGTGTGTAAAGAAATCTAAATTAAAAAAAGAAATCGATAATGACATACGGCATATATTATTTTTATACTTCCTTTGACATCAAAAATGTATGGGTAAAGTCTGTGGGTATACTCATAACTAGTCTGTATAGTGTCCTAACCTGACTGACTGACTCATCAAGGTGCATTCATACCAAACGAGCATTCGCTATTCTATTTTCCCACTCTACGAAATTCGATCGTTACACAAACGTGATTCGTTGATTACGTAGAGTGGGGCATAGAATAGCGAATGCTCGTTTGGTCTGAATGCACTTTTAACATAGAGCTGAAACTTCTGTAGCTAGAGAGTTAAAAATTTCACATAAGTTAACGGACGAAGTCGTGGGCAGAAAACTCTTAATAAATAAAATAAATAAATACCTACCTAGCATGTGACTTTCTTACTGTTGTATAATACTTCTCTAAGTATGTCTAAACAATTGTGTAACAAATATTACGAGCGCAGCAAAATCTCCTAAAATTTGAAGGTAACCGTTCTAAAATGGCTCGTAAACCTTAAAGCCGCATTTACACTGTCTATGCAACAATTGTAGTCAACTTGTGTGCTACTTGCTATCAAACATTTCATCTTCGTTATAGTAAGATATAATTATGTATTATACAGCCATGTGGTGACGGCAGTAAGAATACATTTGTCATCACCCCAACTCCTCCTGCGGGTGTCGTAAGAGTCGACTAAGGGTTTGAAGTGTCGCTGACCATTATTTGATAAAAGATTGATGATGGGCTGCATCGTCGTCATAGTGGACACATTACTGCGATTGCCAATCCACTTGCCCGTGGCGATTATGGGCATTAACCTCCTACACGTTTATACGCATTGTTAATAGGAGAGGCCTATGTCCTGCAGTGGACTATAATAGGCTGATGATGATGTATGTATTATACGGCCGAAGACGGTGTGCCAAAGTGTACCCATATTTTATAGACGTGACAATACAAGTTATCACAATATTCATTGATGAAATTTTAGAGGTTAATCCTTATTTCCTACTCATATCTCGAAATTTGTTTGGATCAGCTGCTTTTTTAATACGTCGAATTGTCAATGTTGTCCTATGTTGTCATGTATTAAGACAACACTATAATGTACAAGTAGGTACATATAGAACAAGATCATATACAACACTATCTGTAGGTACAAGTACATATAGTGTACCTGTCCTTTTTCATTTGAGTACTCTATCATAAAGACTTCCCAACTTCCGTTGCTTCGCGTTTACATTACGGTGTGCCGTGTATAATACCTCTCTAAGTACGTCCAAACAATTGTGCAACAAATATAAACGAGCGGTGTAAAGACGACACTGGGAAAGTTCGAGGTTCGCTCTAAAGTCTAAACCGGGTCGTAAACAAATGTAAAGCCACATTTACACTGGTTATTTTACTATCCAACTTTTGCACTACTCTTGATCATCAGCCTATGATAGTCCATAGGCCTCTCCTATTATCTAGGCGTATAGACGCAATATAAAGAAGGTAAATGCCCATAATCGCAGAATCTTCATTCATTTCATCATTTTTTTTGCTCTCATTGCTAGCGGAATGAAGGATTGTTAGTTTTCTGTTTTAGTTTATTTCATCGAAATAAAACTATGAAAACGGATAAACTCGCGCATATTAACTAATTTTAACTTCATTCCGACGTTTCGAACACTTTACAGGGTTCGTGGTCTGCGGATGAACCCTGTAAAGTGTTCGAAACGTCGGAATGAAGTTAAAATTAGTTAATATACGCGAGTTTATCCGTTTTCATAGTTTTATTTCATGAGTAATCCTCGCGGTAACCGAAGAAAATTTTATTTCATCGGTTATAATTATAATGTTAATATGTATTTTAATGTATGTATGTAGTTAGTGCTCTTCCCCCCGGACCGCCACAAGGTGTTAACGTGCTTAGTACCCATAAACATTTTTATTTTATAAATAAAAACAAATTAAATTGCAAATAAATCAGTTAAAATATTAGGAGTGCATAAGTCATAGTGAGTCGCCACGCCGAGCTCCCGTTGCTGCGCCTGGTAGCTGCTGCCCTGGTACACGCACACATGCGCAGGCCATACTCGGCGCACGCACACGCATCACGCCGCGCCCCGCCTCCGCGCGCCATTCGCTGTCCGAAATACGCTACGCTACGCGCACTCCATTCATCACTTGCGCGATCGTGCGCTTTCGCTGATCTCTTCCACTTTGTGCATCCCTAGTACGCGCGCACGTAAAATGTCGACGGGCGGAGCCTCCGACTCAGACAACTATGATGGAAACACCAAATTGACGCCGCCGAACTTCACCCAGCAGCGGAGAAACAAAAGAGTAAGAGACAGTCCCGGGACAGAACTTGACAAGTTTAAAGAAGAAATGAGACAGATGATGAATGACCTCAAAGTTTCACAAGCAGCAGAGCTCAAAAAAATTAACCCCACTCTGCTAGAAATAAAAGAAACAAATACAAAAATTGAAGCCTCTGTTAACTTCTTGGCGGCACAAAATGAGGAGTTAAAGAAGAAAATTGAAAACTTAGAGAAGGACAGGCAGGGCGACAGGGAGTACATAAATCTTCTCGAAGAAAAAATTGAGGACATGTCACGTGACGCGCGCAAGAAAAACATAGAGATCAAAAATTCCCCTAAATTGGAAAAGGAGACTCGGGGAGACTTGATCAATATGGTCACTCAGTTAGCCCAAAACATAGGTCACAAAATGGAGCCCGCGGAGATCTCAGACATATACACGGTGGGCCCGAGGAACCCGACCAACTTTAACTACCGATTCTAAAGCCTATTTGGAGCATATAATGTGCATGACCTACAGTCCAATTACGCGTAATTTTCGAGATATTCATTATTTTAATCAAAATTGAAATTCTAAAATCTCCAGTCTAACGCACCCTAAGAACATCACGTGCATAGTTCGTTTAAAAAAATATAGCGATTCGACAAGCACTATTTTCAGTATTTCTGGCCAGTTAGTACCTATCGAAGAGTTTGTCATCCAAATAAAAAAGGTTTCTTTCGTCACTATGAATATTTATTTTAATTGTAATGAGCATGGGGCATGGGGAGCTTGAAGTTTGAGTGTAGTTACCTTTTCTCATTCCTAGGCGTACTTTAACATTATACCTTTATTATTCATTTATCAGAAATAGTACTCTTCACTTATCAATAGAATACACTTTAGTTTATCGTGCTCAATCACAAGAGTGCAAACTATTTACGCTAATACTCGTAACTGGCCGATACCTAGTTTGAAATTAATGTGACTGATATGTCAACGTCAAAAAGTCTGTCAAAAAGATTGCTGATTGTCACGCAAAATCACATTGCAAATAAAGTGTTACTTCTGTTTAAATAAATAATCGCTATGCCACCGCGTTATTCTTCGCGCGAATTAGCAGATATAAAATGGATTTACGGATTTTGTGACGGCAACTCCCATGAAGCAGTTGTTGAGTTTAGGACCGTATCCAACTCGTCGTGTGCCGCACCATGCTACGTTTGTGGATGTACATAGACGATTTTCTGAACTAGGTCTTGGAAAAATTCGTTATGAAAGAGTGATCAATTTGGATTTACATACGGAGAACCGGATAATGAACATGATTACGGAAGATCCGACGTTGTCATCGAGAGCCGTTGCTCGGATTGTAGGAGTTAATTCGTATTAAAATTATGGAAAAGGTACGGTCTTCACCCTTTTCACTATCGAAAAGTACAAGGGTTGTTAAATAACGATGGGCTTACTAGAATCGCATATTGTCAAAGAATGAATCAGAAACTCGTAGAAGATCCCGGATTTCTCAACAAGATATTGTGGTCTGACGAATCTTTATTCACAAGAGAAGGAGTATTCAATTCTCACAACCTACACATGTGGCTTCCAGAAAATCCTCATGCAAAGCGAGAAAATGCCTTCCAACATAAACAGGGTTCACATTTTGATAATTTGATTAATTAATAAAAATTCGTTGTTTGGATTGGGTTTCTTTTCTTTTGCTAGTATAACTAACTAATTTCAAATAAAAAATATCACAAAACAATGTGAAAGTACTAAATATGGTTTCACTAGCATAATTGCTTTTACTTTGGTTACGAATTTACGATATTGAAATTTATTTAGATACAATTAATTATTTTTACCTTTGGCCATGGCCGTGTGGTGACGGCAGTAAGAATACATTTGTCACCACCCCAACTCGTCCTGCGGGTGTCGTAAAAGTCGACTAAGGGATTGAAGTGTCACTGACCATTACTTAATAGAAAAATGATGATGGGCAGCAGCGTCATCATAGTGGACACATTACTGCGATCGCCAATCCGCTTGCCAGGCGTGGCGATTATGGGCATTTCCTCCTAATGCGTCTATACGCATAGGTAATAGGAGAGGACTACCTCCAGCAGTGGACTATCATAGGCTGATGATGATGATTTTTACCTTTTATGTACCTAAATGATTGGCATTATGAACTCAATAAATTGAGATGTTTCGGTCGATTCACTTAAACACGAACATGCTAGACCTACCCATAAGACTTTTGTTGTCATGTCACAATGACATGACATGACACATACCGTCACGCCGCTCACGTACATCGTTTTATGTCGGAATGATTCGTAAAGTGTCGGTTTTCGCCAAAGGAGAAGAATATCTTTCTCTCATTTACTCAACTAAAGATTTGTTTACAAGGAAGTGCAAAATTTAATTGATTTACTTTATTCTAAAAAACAAAATTGTTAGGATACTTAATTAGACCTATGTTGATATAACATTAATTACTCGTAATATCTTCAGGAATACCCTGTTTGAATCTGTCGGGTTCCTCGGGCCCACCGTGTATAGAGTTCGCACCAAGAGTAGCGAGAAACTGAGCTCACCCATTATAGTTGAAATGGTCTCAGCCATTGCAAAAACGGATTTCTTATCAAAATGCAAAGAATACAACATTGCAAATAAAGGCAACAAGTTAAGTGCAAAACAGCTTGGCCACCGCTCACTGGAAACCCCTATCTACGTCACGGAACACTTAACCGCCAAAGCGGCTCGCCTACGATTCTTAGCTCGTGATTTAGCACGTTCAAAGGGGTACGAGTTCTGCTGGACCAGTATAGGAAAAGTTTATGTAAGGAAAAATAAGACTTCGCCAATAATATTGATAACAAGCGAGACGCAGATACAGAGACTGTTGCAGCAGGCCTGACTAGGTATAATGCGCTTTTGTTTATTTAATTGTTATGCACGATTCCTGGCTATGTATCCCTGGCTATGTATATTAATGTCGCTTTTGTTTAACTTAGCACTTAGAATAACTATTAATATTACGTTTCTACACATTTTATACACAAAACACACAACTCCACAACCACTAAACATAAATAATTTAAACAAATTAAACCACCTCCCAATTTGCTATCACAAATATAACCCAAACAATTTGTCTAAACCAGACTTTTTACATATGTCCCACAAAACCTATATATTAAAATGGAATAAATATGAATTAGAAATACACATCATATCAACTTATGACACGAAAATGATAGGAAATTTTGTAATAAACAGTAAACGATTAATTAAAAATGCATCCCTTAAAGCTACACCCCTGGACGTACAGAAAATACATAAATATGGATGACACACTTTCAGCGATAAATTCAATAGATGGACTAGATGTCGTACCGTCCATGACATGTAATACTGAGAACGCCAAAAAATATTTGAGTTACAACCAATCAGATCTTACTGTTGTTGCGCAAAATATCAGAAGTGTCTATAGTAACATAGATGACCTCTTAGTAGTTCTAAGCACTTTTAAATTTGATGTTGATGTTATTGTCCTTAGTGAGTGCCGTCTGCAGGCTGATAAAACTGTCCCTAGAATAAAAAACTATATTAATTACGCAACTACAAACCACCTTAATCAAAATGACGGGGTAGTCGCTTATGTTAGTAACAACCGTAGGTTTAAAGTTAGAGAAGTTAAACTAACACATGCATCTTGTCTGGAGATCACTACTGAAAATACTGTCATATTAGGTATATACAGATCTCCGTCAACTAGTAATGCAGAATGCTTCATATCCTCTTTAAGTACCCACCTTGAATCAATCATAGCTAAAAACGTTATTGTAACTGGTGATATTAACATAAATATTGCACATAAAACTAACGAACAATCTTTCGAACAAGCTAATAGATTAAATTACCTAAATATGATGGCTATGCATGGTTTGGTACCCGGGCATATCCTACCGACTAGAATGGAGTCTTGTCTTGACCATTTTATGGTAAAGCTTGAAGGTAGACTCTCCAACTCTAAGGTTCTAGTGTTAAATACAACCATTACTGATCATGCCATGGTACTGCTTAAAATTGGTAGAAAGGATAACCCTAAGTCTTGGAATAAAACTAAAATCAATATAAATTTTGAAAAAGCCTACAATGCTCTGTTAGAAGATAACCTGGCAACACTATACAGCATAAATGATCCAAACATATTAGCGGAGAAGCTCATACATAGAATTAAAGGATTCATTCTAAATAACACTTTTGTCACTGTAATCCCCAGGAGTAATCGAATCATCAAGCCCTGGATTACCACAGGGATTCTAAAATGCATCAGGAATAGAAATTATATGCAGAAACGCGTTCGGGATAATCCTGACAATATGACTTTAAAAATAACGTATAAAAGATACCGCAATTTTTGCAATGCACTTATTAAAAAACTAAAAAGAAAGTATGATAAGGACCAAATAGACAAAGCTAGTAAAAATCCTAAACTTCTCTGGAAAGCCATAAATAGAATATCTAACCACAAACCAGATCGGACGGAAAACAAAGACCTACTAGACCTCAGGGACTCACCTACGGAATCAGCTAACGCTGCAAATGAGTACTTCTCTAATATTGGCAAATCTCTCGCAGAAAGTATTCCACCCATTGATGAAAATCCATCAAGTGATACAGATCTCGGATATTCGTCCTCAAGTCACTCTCTCGTGCACTCATTTGTTTTATTTGAAACTGACCTTGCTGAAGTACACACAGTCCTCTCTAACTTAAAAACAAGTAGTGCCTCTGGTTGGGACGGTATTCCTACAAAATTCTTAAAACTAGCCAGCAACGTTATAGTCCCTATTGTAACAAAATTAGCAAACTTGTGCTTTGAACAAGGTGTCTTTCCTTCCGTGCTAAAACAAGCAGTTATTACTCCGGTTTACAAAAGCGGAAATAGAGGCGATATATCTAACTACAGGCCAATATCTGTGTTACCTGCTATTTCAAAAATACTGGAGAAGCTGATAAACACCAGACTGATAAATTATTTTAATAAATTTAACTTAATATCGAAAGCTCAGTTTGGCTTTAGAAAAGGAATTTCGACAGAGGACGCTATTTCTGCACTCTCATCAAAAGTGATTGATAGTGTAGATAAGAATCAAAAATGCCTGTCCGTGTTCCTAGACCTAAAAAAAGCTTTCGACACTGTTTCTGTCCCCATCCTCATTAACCTCTTAGAAAAAGCTGGCATAAGGGGTGCTCCCCTAAATCTTTTTCGAAGCTATCTCCAAAATAGAACTCAGAGAACAAAATTGGGTGACTACGTCAGCGATGAGTGCCAAATATCTTGTGGAGTACCACAAGGTAGTGTCCTAGGCCCCACGCTTTTCTTGCTCTACATAAACGAATTATGCAACACTCACGTAGACGCGGGAACTGTGTTCACTTATGCTGACGATACTGCGGTTGTTTTCTCAGGTGGTACTTGGGAGGAGGTTCGTCTCTCTGCAGAACTTGGTCTTACAAAAATCGCTGGATGGCTGCAGAGAAGCTTGCTTACTCTTAACGCTACGAAGACTAACTTCATCTGCTTTTGTAAATATAACCGCTCGCAGCCACACACTGATTTCTCAATTAGGATACATACAAGCGGTTGCACGCAAAACAATTGTTCTTGCCCATATATAGATAAGGTTGAATCTGTGAAGTACCTAGGGGTTACGGTTGATCAGCGTCTCACCTGGCATTTACACGCCGAGAACATTATGAATAGGATCCGCAAATTGATGTGGTCCTTCAAAAACCTCAGACACGTACTAACAAATACCATGTTGCACCAAGTATATTTATCGCTAGCTCAACCTATCCTCACATATTGCATCTCTATCTGGGGTGGCGCTACAAAGACGAGATTCCTTCAACTTGAAAGAGCTCAAAGGGCGTTATTAAAAGTAATGCACCAAAAACCGTACAGATTCCCCACTAACGAACTGTACCTACTCTGTGATGTATTTTCCATTAGGAAATTGTATATTTTAAACCTGATTATAAAGACTCACAGGAGAACCCCTTATACACAAAATAAAACATCAACACGGAGAAAAAACATAAAAATTAAATTACCAAAATTTAAATCTGTATTTGCTAGGAGACAGCAGCAAGCTCAATCCTGCTATCTATATAATCTTATAAACGAAGATATAGATTTTTACTCCTGTACCACACATGAAGCTAAAAGTAAGTTAATAAAGTGGTTGAAAAGCAAAAGCTATATTGATATCGAAAATATAATACAAAAAACAGTATAATAATTGGATACACACAGCACACACGCACACAAACACACGCACACAAACACACACACACACACACACACACACACACACACACACACACACAAACACAAATTCACTAGTCAAATAAATTACTTCAAAATAGTTATTAGCATTAATTAAGTACTTATACACCTAAGAAAATTGTAGGAAACAACATGTGGAGAGAGCGGTGTTCTCTTAGCACAAGTGTTCTGTACACTTAAAAAGAGGCACCAGTGCAGATACTGTAACTATTCTTAAGCTACCGAATAAAATTATTTTATTTTATTTTTTTATTTTATTAGTTCGTATATATATTTGTGTAGGTATACATGTAGGTATAGATATGATATATAATGTTTTTGTTCATATTATTTAACTAGATAGATGTAGCACCGCCCACAATTTCTCTGCTTTGCCTTAAGGTTGACTGGTAGAGAATGCCTTATGGCATTAAGTTCGCCTCTTGTACTTAAGTTTTACTTTTATGCAATAAAGTTTAAATAAATAAAAAAATCTTTTATCAAATAATGGTCAGCGACACTTCAATTCCTTAGTCGACTCTTACGACACCCGTAGGAGGAGTTGGGGTGGTGACAAATGTATTCTTACTGCCGTCACCACACGGTTGCTCTCGTGAGATAATTGAATTAAAATTTTCGTGAGACGTAAACCACTCGACCACTCTAGCTGGTTGAGACATCAGCCGAGAAAGCTGAGGATGTGGGTTCGAATCCCATTTTCGGCGTTGATAAACTTCGGTATTTATTTATTGGTAAATGACATCTAATATTTAAATTTATATACTAACCCCCTTATTCATAAACGTTTGTTAATTTAACAACCCGCTAATAATTGTTTGTCCCTTTTGTTCTTATGGACACATTGTTAAGACCGAAAGGGACAAACAATTATTAGCGGCATGTTAAGTTAACAAATGTTTATGAATAAGGGGTTTAGTGGCTACTACTCAAAAATACAACTCAATAAAATATTTGATAAAACATTTTAGGTTCCACAAAAAAAAATATGCTCATGTCAGTTTACATAGATTCAATTGACAACGTTTCAATATTTTCGATGTCCCTAAATCGAAAACCATTTCGAGATATACGCAATACGCAGGTAGATCACAAAAATATATTTTTTAATTTATTTTCGCAATAATTTTGTTAAAAATCTTAAAAATAGTTTAAAGTGACGTCACATAGCTGATTCAGAGCTGTCAGTATACCCAAAAAAATCTTGTGGTTGGAATGTCACTTGTGTTTGGTAGTGACATTTGACACTATTACCGTTTTTCGTCGTTTTCTTACGCGTATGAAACATCACTTGTGACGTCATTTAGCTGATTTTTGACGTTGATAACTTACGCTCTTTCTGCTCGAAGTAGTAATAAAAAGGGATTTTCACACTAAAATAGCAATATTTTGGAAAAATAAAAAAATACCTGTGTCTTTTAATATTGAGTTCTTTCAAAACAGACAATAAAAACTAGGACTAAAATATATGAAATGTTGTCAATTATTAAAAGCATCAATAGCATTTCGACCAAGTAAATTCTGGCATCATCATCATCATCTTATCAGCCGAAAGACTTTGCTGTATATTACATTTCTGTAAATGAAATTTATAATTACATTTTAATCGCATGGAGTAATTGAATTACTTTTTGACCAACTCTGCCCAGCATAGCCCTCTCCATTGCCCTTTGGGTGACTTTTATCCTGATAATAAATAAAATATATCCCGGAAAATGATTTCACACGAAGAGATCGAACCCCCGACCTCTGACTTTCCAGGCACCGAGCCAACAATCGGTCAAGTCGTGAATAAAACAACACGACCCGATACGGCGCATAAATATTTGGGCAGACATATTATCATAACTACCATAAGGCATGAAGATATATTATGAGCGTTTAACATGTGATAAGGGAGAACATCTGTCACGTTTTGACGGAGAGACGAATGTAGTTTGCTCTGAGTATTTACTGGCCATTTTTAGTGAATGTTTTTATAGTGTGCAATCGTCATGCGGGCATTTTTAACCGACTTCAAAAAAAAGAGGTTCTCAATTCGACTGGTTTTATTGTTGTATGTATATTACCCGATATCTCCGAGTATCGTGAACCGATTTTAATTTTTTTGGGATCGAACGTGAATAGCCACGTCATGGTCCCGTTGGTACCAAGTTGGGGTCTGATGATGGGATCCTGGAGAAATCGAGGGATCTCTTCAAATGTTATAGGTACATGTATAGCGTTTTTGGTAATTTTTATTCATTTACTAGAATTTGTATTCAGAAAGTAGGATTTGATGATAGGAAACTAATGATGGAAACCACCGATGATAGGATCTTGGAGAAATCGGTTGAAGTTAGTTGTTCTTAAATTTTTAATTTGGTGATTATTTTCGAGAGAAGATAATATCCATTAGGTATAGATAGAGTTTATAGATCGTAAATCATATTTTATATTTTAATGACAAACGGGTCTTAGTAGCCATGCTTAGTAAATATTTTTCGGTGTTTCTATGCGATTTTGTTACGCGTTTTTTTTGTTCATTACCATCACCACTTTATTTACCGTTTTACAAAAGCAAACGAGACTATTATGCCAGAATAGCAGACAAACATGCGTCTGCTACAAGATAATCGAAAATGTCTCCACTATTTATACGCAGTTCGTCAATAATTTGGTAATGATAATGACTTGATTGTTGCGACTGAATAATCGCATAGAACTACCCTTTTATAGTCTGCAATCGTCAATTCGTCATGCATTCAAAGTCAAAGTCAAATGAATTTCTTTCAATTCTTTATTCAAATTGGGATAGCAACAAAGTCTTTTGAATGGCCTAAGTTACACATAAAATTAAAACTACTTCCAGATCTAACCCTAAACCACTGACCCGAGAAGAACCGGTAAAAAACTTGGCGGGACTTGTTTTTTCAAATAATCATGGAAGAAGGATATAATATGCATTAGGTATAAGACTTACAAATCGTTTTTATGTTAACGACTAATGGGTATTAATCGCGTAAACTTACTTTGATTATTATCCTGACGTTTCAGGCCTTACGTTATACCCATGGCTGCAGGCAGACTCAGTTACTGTCGCTTAGTACCCACACCACAAGCCTTAATTGAGCTTACCGTGGGGCTAGGTCGATTTATGTAAGATGTCCCAAGATATTTATTTATTTTACGTTAGCTCAAATACCTGTAAAGTTGTTTTTTTTACGAGTGTCAGTTACGCGGTATTGCACTATCCCCGACGATAGCTAAATTAAATCGTTTCACTTGCGAGGTTTTGCTCTTTTAGGGACACCCAATTTGCGTGAAAAGAAACCTTAACTGTAGTCGGGTTTCTAACAACAATTAAGAACTAAATATCAATAAAAAATATTGAAATTTAGTGTTTTGGTGTTAATTATAAATAAATATCATGGGACATCTTACACAAATCGACCTTGTGCCACGGTAAGCTCAACTAAGGCTTGTGATGTGGGTACCAGGCGCCGATATATGTAATAGATAGATACATATAGATAGTTAAATACATACACAGCCATTACCAAGGAACAAATTTATGATAAATAAATACACAAATAATGCCCTCGGGATTTGAACCCGGAACCTCCAACTTCGTAGGCAGGGTCACTACCAACTTGGGTACGGAGGCTGATAATTTTATAAACTATAAAAAAAACTCCAATATAGCCTATATTCTTATAGATATTGTCGTTACGAATCTGCCTGCAATTACGGATTTTTAAAGTCACGCTAATGGGGTGTCCCTAAAAGTGAAAATGCCTTAGTGCAGTGTAAACGGGGCCTAACCACCAGAACTATCAAAATCTCAAAGTACAGCTGCGCTAGTTTCAGTGTTGTTTGCAAAGTGAATTATCTTTACGACGCTGTGGTTTTCTGGCTTTCTTTGGATATTTGAATATGCATGTCTTGCCTTATATTTTTGATACTTAAAATCGATGACAACAACGTACTAAGGTTTTTTAAGAATTTAGGGCCTTATACTTTGTTGCCGTCAAAATTTGTCAAATTGTTGTCACGTTTATTAAATGCGGTTGATATTGGAGAGAAAGAAAACGTTAATTCGTGACAGACAACAAGTGAAAAGATAAACGCGAAAAAAAAACACAGTGTAAAGGTACGCAGAAATGTTAAACAATGTTACAAACATGTAAAATCAAACTAAAAAAACATTTTAACCCTAAACTTGGGAGAATTAAAAAAAATTGTGCGTTCTTGCCTCCTCGCCGCTGTGAAGAGCAAAAAATTGTCTTAAAAAAAATACAAAAAGTATGTAGCTTTAAAGATACACTGCCAAGTTAAAGGTTAACACAAAGTAAACATACATAGAAATTGACTACTAAGAAATTTAAGTTACGAATTAAACATGTCAAATAAAACATTATTCTTTGTTCTTCTTTCACTTAAGAGCTTCACTCCTTTCGGTGGAATAAGGGTGCGGCTCCACTGACGCGGATCGGAGCGGAGCTGTTTAAAATTGACCAATTACATTCTTCAAATTCGAATTCGAAACACTGTGATGCGGTCTCATTGGCCGAGCTCCCACAGCTCCGCTCCGCTCCGCGTCAGTGGAGCCGCACCCTAACAGTCGCCATTTGTGTCTCGCCTCCGTCAATGTTTTTTACCTGAAAGTAAAAAAAACATTTGTATGTTTTAACTAAACATTAGATAGCATATAAATGTTTTATCACTGGTAAAATCCACACATAAAACTAATCATGTTTTTCAAAAAGCAGAATGGTTAGAAAAACATGATAATTGGATCACACACACGAAACGAACTCATTGCTTCATTTGATACTGAACGGTAAATCACCATAAGTATAATATCATCCGTTTGTTAGTCGTATACCTCGAAATCACAAAATTCTTGTAGCTTTTCACCTATTCGCGTTTCGCCGCGATAGCGTATTTTTTTGTAGCATGAAATATCGGTGATATATTTTGTTACTCGCATATATTTTTAATAGATTTTTACAACAGTAGCAAATTTTGATGTAGCATGTATTATCAATAGCCTATTTAGTTAGCCGCATTTAATTTCAATAGATGTTTGCAACAATAGCAAATTAATACAATAATACAGAAATGTTCCCACCGTGTGAACTTCATTCATTTAAAATTGCCCCGCTGACTATAAATGGATCCAGGTTCAGCTTCCATCTTCGCGAAATGCATAATACCTATATATACCAAACTAAACTATAGACGAATAGGAAGGAAATATCGCGATATCATCATCATCATCATATCAGCCAAAAGACGTCCACTGCTGAATATAGGCCCCCACAAAGATTGCCACTATGACCGGTCCTGCGCGACCCGCATCCAGCGGGCTCCTGCGACCTTCACCAGGTCACCAGTCCACGCTGCGCCTTCCGATACGTCGCCGCCACTTGAGAACCTTTCCGCTCCAACGGCCATCGGTTCTACGCCGCCCACTGCCACTTAAGTTTATGCGATCCGGAGACCTATATCTTTTACTTTGGTTCTGCGCGATATGTAATAACGCGTTACAAACAAATATCTATTGAGGTGAAAAGCGATTACAATGAAAAAAGGCAAGAAAGTAAATATGCTAAGAATTTTATACACCATTGTAATTAGCTACCAGAAATAATTCTACTAGAAAAAAAAACTGTTAAGAAATTTTGAGATCGCGGCGAAACGCGAAAATGTGAAAAGCTACAAGGATTTTATGATTTCGAGGTATACGACTAACAAACGATATCATCAATTATTCCGCCACTACCAGTCCTATATTAGACAGTTATAGAGCTGGCATAAATTGAAGCCGCAGTAATTATACAAACCTAATATATGGCCGCTAAATTCAATTGAACACGGGCATTGGTACTATTAAATTAATACGTGGTTAGCGAATGGAGAATACGAGAATGTATAGTACATGCATTGTATGGGAATCTTGATATTTGATGCTAAATAGCACGACACATATTGTCTTTATTCTGCTGAGAATTATATTTTTGTATGGTATGTACAAATGGCAAACCGTTTTGTTCTTGTGGCCAAGGACCGGAACCGGTAACGGTATTTTAGAAAAACAACTTCGAAATAGTCCAATATTTACAAATATTTTTTACTCTTTATGTACTACTCAATACTTTATATAATCTACAACATCGAATTTTTAAATTAGTCCATAAATATATTATATTTTTTTATATCGAAGAGCGGATAGGAACAAAAAAAGAACCGTTCTTTTGAATGGAGAAAATACCGGTATCCGGTCCCTGCCGGAAAGCAGTTCACCGGTTAATAGAGAAACTTGCATCGTGCTAATGAAAAAGAAATTACTGAAGCTCAACTAAAGCAATAAAGTTATCAATAACATTCTACAACATTTAATCTGCTGCGGCGGTCCAATTTAGCAAAGAATTTCTCAAGTTGGGTTCGAGTCTAAAACAAATATTACTTGAAGCGAACTAGCGAACACGGGAAATAACTGGTGTTACCACAACAAGCTACGTGGCAGTAGAGCTAGCGTTGAAAATCGAGAAAATCGAAAAATAAATGAAAGTTTCCACTTTAATTTTCAACTCTAAACCAATGCGAATTAGATAATTTTTTTACTTATACCAGGAGTACGCGATGTCATCGAGGAAAAGTCAGTTACCATTGCCAATGCCTTGCTAAACTTTTCTTTTTTTTCTTTTCCGTGATGGCCTCATAGGAAGACCAGCGCTGGCACCCGCTAGCAATATGCTGAGATGAGGCCATTTCGTAGCATATACGTTATATCTGTATAATTATTTTTCGTTTCTGTAATTGAGATTTTTATGCATGTGTATGTTGCGAATAAACTTATTTCTATTCTATTCTATTTCTATTACTGTGAAGCGTTACTGTACAGGATGCTTTGCCAAGTTGCCAATCGCTTACGCTTAGTAGCGTATCGTAGTTTTCCCTCTCTTGTCACTCTTTCATATTAGCGCGACAAAGACAGTTAGCTGCCTTTCGTGTACGATTGACGATTAAGCGTTAGCAATTGGCAACTTGTCTAAGCACCCAGCTTATCGGTAAGGAGTCCATTCCAACTGCTATCGATATCAAAATAATAATCATTCAATTTAGGCACTTTAAATTGCACTTCTAAATAATTTTAAATTTTAAAAGTTGTCCTGGGGTGGTGGAGTGGCAATCACCAGACACTGCGCAGAAAGCGGAGTACACCTCTCCATACCCCTGAGCCTAAACCTGATGTGATGCTCCTGGCTGTCGCTTGTGATTTGTGACGGCTTACCTTATCGGCAGCAAGTCACCGCTCACAGCACATCTAGAAATTTCCTGCCTCACACAGCTGAACTCTGGAATGATTTGTCGCCTGCGTTATTTCTAGACCGCTACGATCTTCAAACCCTCAAGAAAAGAGCGTATTGCTATCCTAAAGGTCGGCAATGTACTCGTAAAACCACAGGCTTTGCAGGGTGTCGGGGTTATGGGCGACAGTGATCGCTTACCATCAGGCGATACGTTTGCTCGCTTGTATAAAAAAAACATCACATTATGGCAGGTACCAGATTTCTGTTAGTAGTAGACGTTAGTCTACTGCGGATATCTGTCCTGTGACATCCGGGCCAAGGTGTGCTTATAAACTGATTACAGCGCTCGGTGCAAGTTCATGAGTATATGAGAAACTTCGCGTTGCGTGGAGTACACGGCGAGGACTCAATAGCAAATGTAAGATTGTGTCACTTAGGGAGCCGACACTTTATACAGGGTGTTAAGACGCACGTTTTGAAGCTTAATTTCCACCACGTGACACACCTCTCCACTATTTGCATGCCTAATTCATGGTTGAATGCACCGCACTGAAAAAAATATTTACCAAAGTGACTTAGGTTAGCGAGGAAACTTTGATGTATGTAATAAATCTTTGCTATCAAATTTACAAAACTAAAAAGGTTTAAGTCGATACCAGATTTCTGGTCTAAATCAACGAAGAACATTGTACATTATACCAAACAAGTGGTGTAATCAACAAAAAACACTTGGTGTAGTGAACCAAATTAATTTAGTTGAATGCCAACATAAAAAGTTTGGTAAAATAAATAAAAAATTGTGATTGGGCGGAATTCATCCTTAATTTCCGGTTAGAATTATGCAAGATCTGATAAATCCAACTTAGCATTTTTTTCAGTGCAGACTTTTTATGTGTATTAATTGTGTATCATATTTTATTGTGTTCGAAGCAAATAAAAACATTTGAATCTTTGAATTTACAATTATAAAATTATAATTTTCTCACAAAATGAAAGGATATCACGAAAGCTTACGTAATATTTTTGCGGTAGGACGGATTCGTCAAGGCCAAAACTTGGCTAGAAAAAATAGACTAGAATTTATTCGACCGGGACATTTTCATTTCAAGAAAGAACGCAGATTGAAACAAAAAATATCTCGCGTCTTGTTCCAAAAGTTATGGATATTGGGCGCCCTTTTTGCCGTGAATTGTAGACACCTAGGTAAATATGTGTGCACCATTCTTTATTTTTCGGGATTGCTGTGAAAAAAAAAGTTACCCACGGGTAAATACGAAAGCTTTTTTCAGATTTTCGGTTCATAACGAAAACAAATGAGATTTTTTATTCATTCAGGCAGCAATTTGCTGTTTACTGCTCCTCCCTTTTGGATCTCCATGTAACATACACCGTGTTTTTTTATTTTTTTAATTTATCAGGCTGCTTGATGCATTAAATAGGGCTACATAACAATTATTAGTTTTTCGATTGAATAGGCTATAATAGGTACACTTATTAATTTAAGAACCGTTTCATAAAATTTCGCAATGCTTTTCTACTCTATTTATTTATTTAAACTTTATTGCACTACATAGGAGTACAAAAGGCGGACTCAATGCCATAAGGCATTATCTATTCTGTTATATAATTATGTTTGGTTGACTAAACGACTTCAAAAACCAAGTGCTGTAATCAATCAAACGATAAGACTCAAATCTCTTAAACACTCCAATCAACAACTCCAAAAAAATATGTCTGACCCTTATGTCATATTATTTTGTATGAGTTAGGTTACAAATCTTTCCTGTAGACATATGAAAAATAGCACTAGAATCCGATAGATGTCTTCTGATTCTTAAAAATTGTTTGGTCAAAACCACAGGAAAGACGCCCGTTTTCGCGAACGCTGCATGACCCATAAAGAAGACATCCCAAATCTCAGTGCCCATATTTCAGTCCTTATGAGATTCCAACACTCCCCCCCCCAACCTCCCCCTTCGTGTACCTCTCTATCTACCAAATGGGTATTTCATAAATTCGCATACAACTCCGTTATGAAATCTTCGTCCTGTTTATAAGGTTAACTTTATTAAATTGAAGGGAAAGATAAATCCAGAGTTAATTCTTTCGACGATTTATTATTTTGTTTTTGCGTTCAATTTGCCTGGTTTGTTTTACCTGGGTAAGTGGATTAGAAATCGGAGTTATGAGACTTACGACTAATTATATTAATTCGAAAAAAATAAAAATATCAGATTTTTCAACGTAATATGAATGCAACTTGTTAGACGAGACACTGAAAACCTTGAACGGGGTGATTTGGTAGGTTATATTGAACAACTTTTATTATGGAGCTAACCCAGAAATCTCAAAAAAAAATTTACTCTTTCATACAAAATGTCGTGATCGATCGGTGAAAAAGACAACTTATTTTTCCCACTTGCAAAAACCCAAAAAAATGCCAGAATGGTTCAAACTGAAGTCCGAAACCGGTTTAAAGGACGCTATTAATGAAGTGAAAATTGAATCCGGACTCCACTTCAAACGACCAAGTTCACGAAACGGGTCCCAAGGGTCCAGAATTGAAATACTATCGTATCGTTATAGAGTTTGTCCGGGAAGTGATGGCTCGTAAAATATACGGACTTACCTTGCCGCGAGATGCCATCAATTTCGCACAGACTCTAATTACTGTATAATTTGCGCAACTTTGCCCGGGTATCATTGCCTAATCCGTTACGCAATCTTAAAAGTTGTAAGGGCGAGGTCCAAATGTCCATATTAGGACCCTTCCTTTGACAATATTTGCACGCTAAGTGGATATAAGGATGTTGTTCTTAAGAAAGCTTAACAAACATTCAAACTTATATGAACATATTTCTACAGCCATATATAATATAGTAATATATCTGATATAGGTGAACCTTGGTAATAAGAATTTCTAGTCAATGTGTGTTGGTTTGTCTATACACGGTGCTCGTGAGCATTCCGAAAGATTTTAATGCTGAATTCCTGTGCATATTTTAGAGTATTTTATGTTATATAAAATTTCCTGTATTCGGCTTGGTTCCAGAGATAATTAACCTTTTTTCGAAAAAAGTTTTTCGACGTAACTCGTCATAAAACTTCTTTTTGATTATAATGCTACCACAATGTGTTCTAATATTACCACACCTTTTGCCTGACAATCAAAAAATAGAAAATGACTTGACAAAAAAAACCTGTCCCTAAAAAAATCATTTAAAAAATTAATTTTGACAAATTGTTGTTATGATTAAAAGTACTGGATATGTTAAAAAGTATTCAAAAAGTCAAAAAAAAAAAGAAAAACATTTTTCTTGTGGAATTTGACATTAGGTCTCATTTGATATGTTTTGTTTATTTTGATGTCTAGAATGCATAATTCAAATCTTTCGCAATACACGCGAGCACCGTGTATACAGATTATATTAAAGCTTTTTAAAGTTTTAAAATATATTTTTATTATTATTGAATACCAAAGAGTTATTAAAATAAAATCTCTTACAAAATACATATATTTAGATACAAAAAACATGAAACTTTTTGTAAAAAAAAAATTCTATTCGAATAACCTTAAAATAACCGTAGTTACAATCGCTTTTATTCATTAAACTATTCACAAATCTAAAATAGCTACCGCTTTATTTATGTCTTATTTTGCTATTAGGATAAGTATTAGTTGCGACAAAATAGTTACAGGTTTGAAGTTCTCAAAGACTCAACGATTTTTATTTGTTCAACATAGGTAAGTGCTAGGATCTTAAAAGGACAATAAATTAAGAGGACTGTATCAAAATAGTTTGGTTTATTCCGCATTAATAAATACAGCGGGAATCCGGGTCAAAGAACTATTAAAAAACCTGGTTTCGGTGTTCGTACTGTTCGTGTTCTGACCTGCTACCGCGAACACCGTAAACTTCAGGGATTTGTTTCTCATACAATATTTACAAATAGGTATGTAAACAAAGGTCAGATAATGTCAAAATTGGTTGTTAACAGTTCTATGAAACTATTTTCAAAAAGAGCTAGCGACTTCCTCGCACAACGCATCAGTATCGCGATACAGCAAGGAAATGTCGCCCGCATCCTCGGTACAATGCCACAAGGGCCAATCTTAGATATAGGTTAGGTTAAGTAGATTAGTTAGATTTAATCTATGTACATAAGTTGTAGTTTTGAAAATAAATATATTAAAAAAAATCCTAAAATATCCCGCATCGAGGTTCAAGTTACAAAGTTATTATTTGTATTATTGTTTGGCTCACAGTTTTATTGGAGCGGCTCTTTGGGGAAATACTGGAAGTGAAACGAAGATTTAGAACCGCTGAGTCTGGGTAAGTGGATTAGTTCTAAACTAGGTCTGGAGGTATCGCTTCTGATATAGCTTTATTTTAACCTGTTATGGATTTCCAATTTTTTTTACATAAGTACAGAGATGATAGCGATGCGAGTGGACATGATATAAATAATGATTATAAAATGGATATAGGTACACATAAATGCTTTGCGGATGTTGGAGGGGTATAATTTTTTAATGGAGAGAATATTAATTTTATACGAATTTTGCTGAAACCCCAGAACAGCTAGAAAAGTTAATTGTTCAAATGATCAGTCTTTAGGGATTCGGGCGTAAAGATAAACACAAAGAAGACTAAAACACTCACCGTCTCAAAACATAATTAAACATCCTCCAATAGCTTTGAATAACATCCCCAATGAACAAGTTCAAAAATTTAAATACTTGGGCAGCTTGGTTACCAGTGACACTATTATAATCTGGAGAAACTATTAACTGGACTCCAGATGTACACCGGACATCGTTGCACGTACGGCCGGCAAAAAAAGCATACAACCAGAAGAAACAGTTACTAAATTCACATATATCATGAAAAAGCAAGAAGCAAATGTCTAAAGTGGACATTGCCCTCTACGGGAATGAAACGTGGCCAATGACACTAAAAGATAGGAAAAGATTAGAAGCATTTGAGATATGGGTCTGGAGACAGATGGAAGGCATAAGCTGGAGAGAAAAATTTACAAAAAAGGAGGTGCTGCGTAGAGTCGATGAGAGAAGAGCGATCATGAACACCATCGAAGTGAGACGCGGAAAGATGATTGAATTTGATTCGACACGACCATTTCTTCAAAACCATCCTTGAGGGCAAGATAGAAGGTAGAAGAGGTAGATGCAGACCAAAATGAGCTACATGGACCAAATGAAGGAAAGAGCGGAGGTTGTATCAAAGTTCCAAAGTACGCACATGATAGAGAGAGCTGGAAGATACTACACCAATAAGAAAATAGCTCTTAAGTTTATGATGATGACGTTATAACTCTCAACTAATATTGATTCAGCTTCGCAGGCAGGGTCATTACCGACTGAACTAAGGAGGTAATCTTTTTAATGTTCTATAATGCCCTGAAATTATCGTAAGTAAAAATGATTATAAAATTTATAAGCTAAAGAAACCAAGAAAATAAGGCAAAGCGTGCAAATAATGTCATTAAGATGCTCCCAAACTTACCATTAACAACATAAACTCCTAAAGTTCTCCCAAAACGACGCTATTTGCCCCAATATTTCACTTTCCGTTTAAATTTTATTTTCTCGATCGTCAGCAAATGAGGCAATAATAATTATAATATTTTCAGCAGTGAATATTGCCAGCACTTGCCGAATATTCGCTTCCGGCAAAACCCGACCTCATAATAAAATTAAAAATGTAATATTTTATATTAAACTATTATCAATGTTACTGAAAACTATTAGTATACTCGTAGGCCTGATTGTGAAATGCACACTCGCGGTCACGTGTACATTTTCATATAAAATAGGTACTGCAAATAGTCTGTTGGGTGGTGAAAGGGGTGCTGCCTTTGAAATCCTTTCTAACATCAGATTACATTGTAGTTTTCTTAAATTAATGATAAAATAAAAAAGATCGTTATATTGATTTGTTCAAGCAAAATTTGAGAGACTAAAAAACTGCTAAAAATATAAATGGATAAAGAGGCTTTTTTATGTCCACGAAGCTATCTGACGATAAAGTTACTTTGTGCTTGGATTCTTCAGGCAAGTATGTAATAAATCAGGGAAATGGCAATACAATATTAAAATGGATTCCAGTTATCAGTTATCCTGTAAATATTTAAAAAACCTATTTGAAATCAGCGTGTGTACTGTATTTTCTATTAAAAATTACACTCAAATATGTGGTACTTATATTATATGGTATATTATTTGATCTAGTACACATATTGACGCATCATCAGCCTATGATAGTCCACTGCTGGACGTCGGCCTCTCCTATTAACTATGCCTTTAGACGAATTAGGAGGTAAATTCCCATAATCGCCACGCTGGGCAAGCGGATTGGCGATCGCAATAATGCGTCCACTATGATGACGCTGCTGACCATCATCAATATTTTATCAAATAATGGTCAGTAACAATTCAATCCCTTAGTCGACTTTTAGGTACGACACCCGCAGGAGTTAGAGTGGTGACAAATGTATTCTTACTGCCGTCACCACATGGCTAATATTGACGCATTGGTCCGAAATGTACACTCGAAGGTTTGTTTCATTTAAATGGAAGCAAGACCTCGCCATCCCGTAAAGCGGCCACAACAGCATCCATGGAAGCGGCATTATTATCGTACCATAATTTATGCGCTCATAAAATTTTTACGCGCCCTAAACAATGGAAGTTTTCAAACATTTTCCTTTCATCGGCGAAATTCGCTGGAACGAGTATGAAACGCGTCGAAAATGGCGCTTTTACCTGTAGCCGCACCATGAGTTGGCAAGTAACGCTTACGTTAGTTTCCTAAACACGTACATACATACAGTACCGATCAAAAATTTAAGTAACCTAAACCTAAACTCCTCCTGCGGGTGTCATAAGAGTCGACTAAGGGATTGAAGTGTCACTGACCATTATTTAATAAAAGATTGATGATGGGCAGCAGCGTCATCATATTGAACAGTTGGACACATTACTGCGATCGCCAATCCGCTTGCCCAGCGTAGCGATTATGGGCATTTACCTCCTAATACGTCTATACGCATAGTTAATAGGAGAGGCCTACGTCCAGCAGTGGACTATCACAGGCTGATGATGTGATATCATGTGTACCATGAGTTAGCTAGTAACGCTTACTTTAATTTCATAAACACATAAAGCAGTCCATCACGCTTCCTATACATCAGTAGCCATACCATAACGTAAGTAACGGTGACTTTAATGCCCGCCTTCCCCTGCGAACGGAACGAACTCATTAATGGCTCCGTTTAACTTACACCGCTGGTGTGACTTACAGCCGTCAACTGCATACTAGCACTTGGCCAACGATGAACGTGAAGCGGAGCTATTAATGAGTCCGTTCCGCTCGCAGTGGAAGGCGGGCATAAGGGTGAGCTACACGGGATGTACGTAAATAAATAAAAAAAAAAAATTATATCGAAAAGTGTAGTTACAATATCTGCACTGGTGCCTCTTTTTAAGCGTACAGGACACTTGTGCTAAGAGAGCACTGCTCTTCCACGTGTTATATCTTATAAATAGGTATTCTTAGGTGTACATCTTACTTAACTTATTTCTAGTGTGCAGCACATAACTGATACAGTTCTGTGGTTTGCAGCACGTGCACGAGAGCATGAGCGTGAGTGTGTGTGCGTGTGTGTATGTGTGTGTGATTGTTCTAGCTGATTTATTTGAACGATGGAATACTTTACGCATCGAGTAAGCTAACGTAAACGTTACCTTGCAACTCATGGTTGGGCTACATTGCTAACAGAAAATGGCTGTTCGCGAATAGCTCGAACGCAGATTGCATTTTAATTAGTTACTAAACTCCCTGCAAATTTTTTATTTGACTTTTTTAAAGTAAACAGGGTGTTTTTTTGATTTCCGATAATTTTAAGGGAAACTTAATATTTAGGTTAAAAATTACTAATTTTATTTAAGATACTGTCATAATTCTTTCTGTTATTGAGTTGACTGAACAAGTGTATTGCAAGATGCAACCTTTATTACAACCTAATGTTTCCTTTTTTGGGCATGCGCCGTCAGTCACCTGGCTCCCATTTCACCATGGTAACAAGTGCGACAATTATAAAATTTGCAGGCGCTCATAGGATACGGTTACCACTTATCATCGTACGGGCCGTGTGGTTGTTTGACATCAACATCAAATATATTACAAGAACTTTTGGAAATTGACAATAAATATCGACTTTTTGACAAAGCAAAATTACAATTGTCACCAAAAAACGACAATTGTAGTGAAATTCCGACACAGATACAACCTCATATAAAGAATTTACGAATACTGTTCTAAGCCTTGTGACAATTGTCACGACTTTCCAAAAGTAAAAAGAAGTTTATTAACGATGTAATAACGTTATTAGTAATAATTTTATGTTAGTGGCAAACAGCGTACGGTCCGATAGTAAGCGGTAGCCGTATCGTACGGAGGCCTGTGACGTCAGTAACAGTGATATTTTTCAATTGTCGCACCTGTCATTATGGTGAAATAAGGGCCTGTAGACCACGAACCCTATAGAACTATAAAGTATTAGGGATATTATCAAATTAATAAATATACGAGAGATGTAACAACAATTGTATTTCATGAATAATTATCATTGTAACCGAAGAAAATATCAAATAAATGTTCTTCATTCTGGCTAGACATATAATATATCACCCGTGATAAAAACTCATTTATTACAAAAGATAAACTGTTTATACAAAGCTATATTTTTAATTAAGCATAATCCACCACCGGTGCATAATATTACTTTTAAATTTCATTCATTTATTATTTTTCTACGTTTATTATTTCTGCAATATAATATAACATGTAAAATACTAAACTCTAAGATCAGCGAGCTTTAAATTCCTAAAGATTCCTAACCACTCACATCCTTTTAATTTTTGCGATAGACTCTATTTCTATGTAAAATAAGAGTGATGACATAAAAAGGTGCATTTAGACCAAACTAGCATTCGCTCATTTCTATCCCCTACTCTACGAAATCAACGAATTTCGACGAATCACGTTTTGTGTAACGAACACATTTCGTTGAGTGGGGGATAGAATGAGCGAATGCTCGTTTGGTCTAAATGAACTTTAACAAAAGCTACATGAAGCATTGTCAGTGGCTAAGAATAGTAAATTTCGTTGCAAGTGCAAAAAAAATTTTTTTCGACGTGGTTGAAAGTTGGAGCCCGAGTGAAACGAGAGCGACAATCACCCGAGTTAAAATAGTACAATACGACACAAGTGCGAAAAACATGAAATTCGAAACGAGCGGCGATGTTTTAAAACACGACCGTAAGGGAGTGTTTTAAATCGACACGAGTTTTTGCATTTTTTAGTAGGTACAGAAGGCCCTCCGAATTTTTAGACCTGACTTAAAATGACACACTTCTCACACTGGAGCCTAAAAAACACACCATCTGTACTAAAAGAAGTTTTTACACGTGTATCGAACGACTTTTTTCATAACAAGTGCCTTAAAAAGAAAAATTTACGCACGCGAAGCGTCCGCAACGTTTACTTTTCCTAAGTAGTTTGGAAAAGATTTTTATTTAATCTCACGCTAATTGTGTGTCCCTAAAAGTAAAAATGCCCATATTTCTTAGCTATTTTCTTTTAGTTGTCATTTGTTTTTGTATAGAAATGAAACCACTTTGACTCAATTGTACTACACATTACTTCAAACTTCACTAGAGACTCGATACCAGAGGAAATTTGTACGGCAGTTCACGTAAATCTAGTATCAATTCGACTGCAGATAGAAATCTAATGAGTGCAGTTCTACTACAGTTTAATGCACTTTATCACAGCCCGCTGCATTAGCTGTCGAATGCCTTTTCAATTCCACGACGCGGCGGCAATATTTTTATACTATGGCGGCAAAGAAGTACATGGCCTTGGCCAATATACAAGTTATATTATTAAACCGATACCATAGCCTATGGTCGCTTGCAACTCCACAAGAGTCACACGTGCGTTGCCGACCCTTAAAAAACCAATACCTTAGGACAGGAATGTTGCTATTTGACTAAAATGACTGTGTGAATGCGGCTATGCACGTATAAAATACTAATACTAAAACCATCTTCTTGCATCATTATTTAAAAAGATAGAGTCACATCTATCTGTTTAAAAAAAACGGCCTCAAAATCCGTTGCGTAGTTTTAAAGGTAAGCATACATAGGGATATAGGGACGGAGAAAGCGACTTTTTAATACTAAATAATGTAGTGATGATTACAATGCATTAACCTTTCGTGTGCTTGGGAGCAGCAAGCCTAGTTAAGCTGCGATTCTGAATAGGTCATTCTCGTACATTTATTACTTATCGCTTATCGTATACGATTGCAGAATGTCATGTTGGCTAGGCATACAGATCAGGATGATTAGTCAAGTTGCCAATCGCTTAGCGCTTGGTAGCGTATCGTAGTTTTCCCCCTCTGTCACTCTTGCATATTAGTGCGACAAAGACAGCTAGCTGCCCTTCGTTTACGATTGACGATTAAGCGCTAGCGATTGGCAACTTGGCTAAGCACCCTGGCCAGAATTGACTTCTTGAAATAGCCGTCAAAGTCTAGTTTTGATCGTTGTGCTTGACGTTTCCACATACGAAAGGTTAGAGTGGAAATAAAGATATTTTTTAGGTAGTCTAATGAGCGGTGTTCTGCCTTTTCGCCGAATTTTTTTTGGCCGATTTTCATTTGCCAACCAACGTTTCGCCGAACTTGTACTTTGACAACTAACGATTGCCAAATTTTTGTATGACAACGTTTCACTTGGCAGAATAAATAATTGTAAAGCAGATTATTGTAACGCAACTAAACTTTTGGCGGACTTATCATTTGTCAAATGGTTCACTTGACCGAACAACTCATGGACGAATAACGTTTCGCTGATGCAACAGTTGCCTTTTAATACATTTGGCAAGTTACAAAGAAGCCTACCCGTACTTAATTCTTTCTTTGGCAAACATTGAAAAACACAACAAAAAAAAAACAATTTTCACTATTATTTATATGGCTAACCAGAAGGAAAAAATGAGCGAGCGAGCGAAGCGAGTGAGCAAAGCCTTCCAGTGCAGATCCGACTTGGCCGGGTTACGTTAGAAGGTCAGGCGGGAGCGAAGCGTAGCGAGCTCCCGCCTGACCTTCGAGGTTATTTTTTTTTTCGTCCCGAAAATAAGATATGCTAGTATTCATACTGTATTATAAA
>JALPQI010013629.1:0-43865 GCA_025490895.1 Thaumatotibia leucotreta | reverse complement strand
TATAGTCCGGTGAATTTAGAATTTTCAAACACTCGCACGTAATTAAATTTAAATCTGAACCCGAATCAATCAACGCCGGAATTGTTTTCTTAAATAAAGTCACGTCCTTCATTGGTTTGCTTTCTTCGTTAACCGGTTGTACGCGGCCATTGTTGTTGACACTCATCGTTGACATATGCGCTCCGTCATTCAGTCTGTCATTCCCATTCCGTTCGTTCAGTTGCGTTTCGTTCGATGCGCGCGCCGTCTCGTTAGTGTTCGTTTCGCCTTCGGCCGCTGTCGTATTTGGTGATTCGTATAATTCGGTCGATGTCGTTCCGTTCATTCGTTCCTTCTGAACGCACATTTGTTTGATTGTCGAACTCGAGCCGCCATTTTGGTTTGAATTCGAATTTCTTAATGAATTTTGGCTGGATCCTGCCGTCGATGAAACTGCACATTGCGATGAAATATGACCGAATTGATTGCATCTAAAACATTTGAGGCCTTTCTGTTTATTTGGGCACTCGTTGGAAATATGACTATTATCACCGCAATTATAACATCTCTTCTTAGGTGTATTTTCGGCTTGTTTAGGTCGGCTATTCCGTGTTTCGTGATTTGGATTTGTAATTTTCGACTTTTCTTTTATCATATCGTAGATTTTCAACTTTTCCTTTAGATCTTGATACGTCGTTACCCCGTAGAGAATCATCTTGTTCGTCGGCGAATCGGGAATACCGTCCACGATATATTTTATAGCGACATAGTCCGGCATCTTACCTCGCTTTCCGAGTTCTTTCATGCTCAACATGTAATCTAGGCTAGATTCTCCACTTTTCTTCGTTTTTGAGCTCATCAATTCGTGTATTGTCTTAATATCTACCGTGTCTGGGAATTCTTTTGCGATCGCCGCCTTAAGATCGTCCCACGTCTTGTAGGTTTTCTCTGCCCGCAGCCACAGCGCCGCCGTACCTGATAATGACCGCCTCGCCATCAACAGTTGCTGTACTGGGCTCCAAGCAAATACCTCGGCATTATCCTCGATTTCCTCGATCCACCTCGTGACAGGATACGCTTTATCCTGTCCCGTGAATTTCGGGATGAGGTCCTGCATTAAGTGAAGCATCGCGCTGCCTCCGTTCATTGCGTCTTCAAAATCGGTTTCGTATCGGCTGGCACGTCTGTCGTTTTTGCCCATCAGGCCGTCGTCGTCGTCGTCGTACTTTTAGTAATCGTCGTCGTATTTTAATAATCGTCGTCGTATTTTAATAATCGTCGTTGTCGGGAAATTTGAAGAAAACGTCGTCTAAATCTTACTTGACACCTCGTCGTAATGGCGCTTGGTCCAGAAGTCCGCTGTCGTCGCCGAATTCAATCCGCTTGATTTTTTACAATCCCGGACGAGCCCCCAATTTCTGTAGTGTGGGATTGAAGTAAAAATACTCTTTCGGTTAAATTTGGGGTATATTTCTTAAGCGGTCCGAAACAAAATAAAATTCTAGAAAAACAGTCTTATGTCAAGTTACATTTTAAATTTCCCACGTCCGTTCGCTAGGTCGTCTTACAGGCTTCTCCTCGATCCATCGTTCTTACCCATCCAAGTACACTCGTTCACTCGTACAATTCACTCGTTCATTCCGTCATCGGTCAGTCTACTCATACGTTCCGTTCCTACATTTATACAATAAATTCAATTAAAAAATTAAGTCATGATGATGAGATTTTATATAAAATGTTTCTTCTATGATATAAGTAACAAAGCTGAACTTTGCCGATTTATTTTTATTAGCTTCACAGCCCTATAAGAACGTAGGTAAAGGTCAAAGTTAGTTCCCCTTTGAGGTAGCCATAATCCTCTTTTCAAATTCGTAGCACGTCTACGGCGTAGTAATCCGTGGCCAGTATGAAGCTACGAAGCGCTAAAAAGTTACACGAGAGCTACAGACAAAAAGCCTGGGCGAAATATGGTCAAGCTTTTTTATTTTATTTTTTATTTATTTATTAGTTTTATTAGCTCTATTAAAGCAACTATTTTTACAGATATTTAGATCCTAATACAATAGTGCCTATAAGAAACGAAGTCACGATGATGAAGTTTTCGTTTTTATCTGAAAAGTTGATTGTAGCATGTGTGTTTTTTACACATATGTAATTAATGAGAACATGATATCTGTAGGCTTATGATGGTACCGTGTTTAATCGTTTGTCGTTGTTGCCGTCAGGTTTTAACAAGTATATAAATGCGAAAGTGACGGGTAGCACGATAAATTGATAAAACGGGACCATCATAAGCGTCCTGTTCGCGACAATAGTCGATAAAAGCTCGACCGTCATACATATGTCTACTAAACATTAATCCCTGGCGGGTGCTGAATCGGGTGGTACAGTATTACAACTTTCTCTTATATTTGTGTGACTGTAGCAACTGTTATCACTTTGCATTTCGTCCTCTGAGATAATGGAATCATACTTAAATGTCGCTCCCACAAACCAAGGCTGCCCTTGTTAAGTAAAACTTATTCAAAGATAATGCGTCCATAATATAAATTCTTTTAACATTATCATCTACTCAATGTACATTTAGATACTCAGATGCTCACACAGAAAGCATCGTCGTTCATGTGAACACAAGCCCAACAAATCGACTATGTCCTTCACTTGTCATTCATTGGTTTTGTTGAATACATCGTCTACATTTCCTAAATAAATATTTGTAAAATTATTTATGTGGCATGAATGATTGTCACAAAAAGGGGAACTTTTGGAGATAAACAACAAGTGAAGTTTGTTACTCAGCGACCTATGTCGTAAACTTTCAACCACACGTGTAACGTTTCAAATATATTACACACAATTTAAAACTTTTCAGCTAGTATTGGAAAGCTTTTAAAAGTTGTTCATTTTATGGCCGTCTAGTTATTGCATTGCTGACAGTTTCTTTATTGGTTTAGGTCTATTCGATTTATTGAATGTTGATTGATATGTAGTTTTCGTGGTATTTGATGTCATTATTCATTCGGTTGACCGTGTGGTGACGGCAGTAGGAATACATTTGTCACCACCCCATCTCCTCCTGCGGGTGTCGTAAGAGTCGACTAAGGGATTGATTTGAAGTGGCACTGACCATTATTTAATAAAAGATTGATGATGGGCAGCAGCGTCATCATAGTGGACACATTACTGCGATCGCCAATCCGCTTGCCCAGCGATTATGGGCATTTACCTCCTAATGCGTCTCTTAATACGCATAAGTAATAGGAGAGGCCTACGTCCAGCAGTGGACTATCATAGGCTGATGATGATGATGATTCATTCGGTAATTTTTTTCGCAATTTCTTCGTAGTCTCCATAGTGAAAGTTTCTCAATGTGACCATCCCTAGTACCCTGTTCACTCTAGCTCCACACCAAGATGCCACTGTATACGGGATCTATCTTTGGCTTAATTCGGCTTTGGTGTCGGATGTTTGGTAAATATATAATGTCTTAGGCGTCGAAAAGGATTACATGCCATACTATACAATTAGAGAATGCATCCCGGTTTTGAAATGTTAAGCGAAATCTCATAAAAATTAAAACTTGTATGCATTCCCTATAATTTGCAGTACAGTCAAGGGCAAAAATATGTATACACTTTTGCACCTTATTTTTACGGCATAAGATAAACAAGTGTGTACATATTTATGCCCTTGACTGTACATACAGTCAAGGTCAAAGATACGAGATGGGGCGCGTCTAAGAAATAATACACCCATTATTTTTACGGTCGTGTATTCATGTTTTTCCCTTTGTAAAATATCGTTTACCTCGACTGTAGCTAAATTAATTACAACGGCGGACGAATTCGTCAGTTGAAAGTTTAAAAAATATTAAAAAATCAGCAAACTTGCATTATTTTATAATCACGCACTTTCAGAACACAATCTTAGTTTTTTGGGAACTTAAAACCAACCTGAAGTTAACGTACATATTTTGTTAAAATTATTGATATTTATTAGTATTAATGTAAAAATATATCTGCGAACGTGTTTCACGATATGTGTCAAAGACTTCAAATGCTATGGGAAGCCAGCCATATTTGTTTACTTTTTTTTACTTTCAAACTGAAGAATGGTATAGATCAGTCGGTAGTGACCCTGCCAAAGGAGCTGGAGGTCACGGTTTCGATTCCCGGTGAGGAATAGAAACCGCTTCGTTGCCATTATAATTAATAATGTAGGTATACATGATATTTTGTGTTGTTTTCAGTTTAAGATATATTTTAATTTAAGTTTACCTTTTACACCAAATAAATGAATTCTATTCTATTATATTCTATTCTAACCTATATTGTTATTATTCAATTCTTAGGTGCCTACTGAACGTGGATATGACATTAAAATTCCTTAGCTATTCGAAACGTACTAAAATGAAATGACATAAAGCTTCGTCATTACACGACGACAATGAAAATGGTCGTTACGGTGGTTATGGTCCTTATCACGACATTGCTTTCATACAATACAACACAGCACTTCCCGATACGCAGTTCAAGGGAGCTACCAGTTTAGGTTGAGCTTAAGTATCAGGTTTTGACAATTATTCTATGGAAATCACACATCTTGATTCAGATTAAGTTCTAAACTGAAATCGAATTTGTAGATCGTACTAGCCCCCCGCCCCCTAGTTTTATCTGATACACAGTTCTCCAAATATAAATAATATAATATATTTCTATTGGACGTTGATAGGCAAAAGTATCATAACAGGAGTAATTTCCGTAGTAAATTTTGGTAAGATACATAGGTACATATTTTTTAATATTAGCAAGATTTTGATTGGTTTGGAAATTACCTTGATTTTGGTATTATTATGCTTTTTGCTATTAATGTATGTATTCGTGGCATTTTTAAACGTTCTAAAATCTTTCGCTCGAAACTCAATCTTTACAAAATGTCAAACAAGATTAACGAAAACCATAGGTACCTACGTTTTATTGGATTAAAAAAAAAATATGAAGATTCCAAATAAAACTGATGTTAAAATTGGATAAATTAATTTGGCAAACAAGTCCGAAATTTGTTTTAACTCGACACGTTTGCAGCCTTTTGTAAAATTCATCACGTAAAATTACATCTAACTTTGCCTCTGAGTGTGTAGAGTTCCATCGACTGTAATACCGCAGCACATGTTAACAATATAATTTCTAATAACGCCACAATTTTGCGCTCCAAATGCCGCAAGTATAATGCCGACGTTATTGGCATTGGAAATGTGGTAAATATCGTTCACGGCATTATTTGGCAGAACAATATTAAATTTTATTCTGATATTTGATGTGCTATAATCAAATATCGTCGCGTGGCGACGGCAGTAAGAATACATTTATTTGATACCATCCCAACTCTTCCCGCGGGTGTCGTAAGGCTAGATTCACACGGAATATTTTTTACCATATACCGTATTCGAGATTTTCTCGAACGTCGTAGTGACTTTGTGTAGTACCGTTCACATGCATTCTCGAATACGGTATGCGGTATCCGTATGAACGTTACTATTCAAAATTTATTGTACACTACGACGTTCGAGGAAATCTCGTTTACAGTATACGGGAAAAAATACATGTGAATCTAGCCCAAGAGTCGACTGACCATTTTTAGATAGAAGATTGATGATAGGCAGCAGCGTCATCATAGTGGATACATTACTGCGATCACCATTCCGCTTGCCCAGCGATTATGCTGGCAGATTTTACCTCCTAATATAGTTAATAAAAGTTAATAGGAGAGGCCTACGTCCAGCAGTAGACTAAGATAGGCTGATGATGGGATACCATTAACATACTTTCTTTTCCCCATGATACTTTAATGTTATACAACATGTGAAATTTAACATTAATAGGTCAAATAATATATTTTTAGTTTATTTATATCATGAATGCGTGATTAAAATATCTGACATTATTCGGGGGTTAATAATAAACAATACAATGTTTAACAAACAAACCTTAATTTTAATCAGAAACATTCATTGAGTTGTTCATAATTATTTATTTAGGTAGATCAATCGCGTGGGTTCGCAGTTAAATTAAACGAGTGGCTCAGAATCGTTTTACATACGTTTGTCGAGCATTGTACGAAATACGAAATGTCATTCGTCTCAGTTAGCGTATTTTAATTTGATTCGCACTCGCAGGCAGTTCAATGCCAAATTTTATGTTACCCATTTCGCTGCCAGTTCACAGGCTAAACGTAATAATAATAAACGTATTTTATGAATATTTACAGCCTCCGTAGCCTAGTTGGTAGATTCGTAGCCCTGACTATGAAGCTGGAGGTTCCGGGTTCGAATCCCGGCGAGGGCATTCTTTGTGTAATTATTTATCACAAATGTTTGTTCCTTGGTCGTGGCTGTCTATGTACTTAAGTATCTATACGTATCTATCTATTATATATATCGTCGCTTGGTACCCACATCACAAGCCTTAATTGAGCTTACCGTGGGACTAGGTCGATTTGTGTAGGATGTCCTCTAGATATTTATTATTATTATTTATTATTTACGAGAATTTAGCCTTGCGTTTTTTAATACTTTAAGTTTAAACTTTAATTGAAGTTTTTTTTACTACATTTTATTAATACTATATATATATATTTGTATATATTTTATATTGCTTGTATTTGTAGCGATGGTCTTTCAATTTGGGCCTCAGCTCAAAACTAGTAGTTTTATAATATAAAATAATAAATAATTATTTTGGTGCAATCATGTGAAGTATTATGGCATGTAGGTAAATGATTAGTAAATACATAATAAATAGAGCGTTGCAACTTCAAATATTCTGTTTTCCAAAGTTTAATACGGAGCGGGTAAATCGGACACAGACTATTCGATATTCTTTGAAACATCTTTCAAAGATATTTATTCGTATATTGTATAACACAATACAAGCACGCTTCTAAATATGGTGAATACGAGTATAACCACTAAGTATATCGTAGAGGTCTTTTATTTTCCTATGCGAAACAAATATCATAGTTCATAGACATTATTTCATAGTAGAGCCTTTTTTGAGTTAAAGGAGGTCTCACTTTGTCACTTACGACTCATAATTCCCGCCCCATCTATTCAGTTCTCGACCAAACGAATATTAAATTGGATATGTTCTCATACGTCTGCGAGTTTATAGAATATTCATAAAATACTAAGGCTTTTTGACCAATAATAAATATCGAGTGAAAATATTTGCTGAAAATGGCGTCAAATCGCTACATATAACGCGCAAACTTGATTATTTATTCGTCTGCCGAATCTCGATATTACACATACGACCGGGCGTTATATACGTACTGATCTATGTATGGACATTGATGTAGGTTGTAGTTTATTAAACTCGTTTGTAATGTACCAAAACGGTCAAGTTAAAGTCTTAAAGAAATTTTAACTTTCAGTACAGTAAATATATCGAAATATCTTTAAAAAAATTAACCCCTCATTCAAAGTGACTGATTAGTTAGAGTTCAATATTATGGAAAAGTCAATTTTCCATGTACGTTTCCGTTGTCGGTCCCATACCCTAGTAAGGCCCATGGTCCCTGTAGTACTTATTAACATGTAACAAATTTAAATTGTATTCAATTAGAATTCAACTGCATTTGCAGCTGAAATCAACTTTATTTCCTACTGAGTAGGTAAAAATATCAATGACAAATTTTAGACAATTTCCATGTATGGCTGGGGCTTAGGAGGATACTAAAAGTTCATCGTAATGGTTGGTAGACCGTTCCACCCTGTATGTAGATCAGACATAGTGCTTCAAAATATCTGAACATGCTCTCTAACGCTATGAACGTAGTGATAGCGTAAAGGTGCATTTAGACCAAACGAGCATTCGCTCATTCTATACCCCACTCTACGAAATCAACGAATTTCGACGAATCACTTTTTGTGTAACCAACAAACGTAGAGTGGATGATACATTTGAACATCGTGGCCGCTCGGATATGATAGCGACTGTACAGTCGAGTGCATTAATATATAGACACATTTGTAAGGGATCAGTATGGAGAAGTGTATATATATTAATGCCCTTGACTGTACGATGGTCGTTTCAAGTGTGAACAAGTCACCATTTATAGTTGTTTGTTGCAGAATGCCGAGGCGTCGTACGACTTCAGCAGTAACGATCCGTACCCCTACCCGCGGTACACGGACGATTGGTTCAATAGGTGAGTTTCAATAAACTTATTTTTCAGGATAAGGTGGAAAATGGGATCCTTATGTCACATTTATTAGTTTTCTTGCAGATATTCGGATCGAAAATTAAGTTGCTATAATTTAGTGTCTCTACCATAGCAGCCAAAAATATGTCGAGCTTTCTAGCTATTTCTACAGAGGTGTGGCCGGATTGGTTGGGCGTCTGGGGCGCTCGAAAATAATTATGCCCGTTAGTTGTTCTCTTTTTCTATATTAGTTTTGTATTACTATTGTAATCTCATATTTAATGTTTAAATGAAGAAGCCTGACGGAGCCGACATATTTTTTCAGACGAAGGTTGCTTATTAAAAAAAGTTGAATTAAAAAAAAGTTGCTATAATTTACAATAGTTTATAAAAGCTTTAACGAATTACTTAAGTTGAGCTGAATTTACAATTTTTGTTGTAAATATTTGTTTTAAAAATTTGACTACCTATACTTAAAAAAAACTCTAATATTGAGCATGGGTCAACGACAAGCAAACCGTCACTTCGAATGCTATAATTTACCGTGCTATAATATTTAGTTACGAATAAATAATGAGCAATTAAATATTCTGAGCATAGTTTGAGCTGTATTTATAATTGTCGTTATAAATATTTACCTTAAAATATTGAATACTTAAAAAAACTCTAATATTGAGCATAGGTGAAAGACAAGCAAACCGTCACTTCTAATGCTATAATTTACCGTGCTATAATATTTAGTTACGAATAAATTATGAGAAATTAAATATTCTGAGCATGGGTTTATTTATAATTATTATTGTAAATATTTAACTTGAAAATTGGACCATACTTTAAAAAACTCAAATTTTGAGCAAGGGTCAAAGACAAGCAAAACGTCCCTTATGTGGACGAAACAGTAAATGTGAACGTTACAGATAAATAATTACCGGAATTCTGACTTTCTGGTTTCATAATTTCAATTAGGGGGGCGCCACTTAAAATTTAGACTTTAATTCTCCACATTACGAAAGTTAACCTTACCTGTGACTGGACATACTAAACAAAAAAAAACTAGTTTCATAATCTTGTATGAACTTTAAGCTTTTTCTTTAGAATGCAAACATATCGCAATTTTGTACAAAGATAAGAAGATCGAATCATAAATTGAACAATTTCTTTAATTTTACGATGAATGGCCGATGTCGCAAAATAAATACATTTTATTTCGTACTAATTACCTTTTATGTTTATGAAACATTGCAGACTGGTTTTACGTTACTGCTGTAATATTTTGCTACTCAAGCAAGTTATTTTTATTAACTACCATTACTTAAATTATTATTATTAGCCATTAGTTAAATTAAATATACCTAAGTAGTTATGTACAGTCGCCATCAGATATATAGTAGCGGTCGAGGTCCCCAAATAAATCGGAGCAACGTAAAATTTCAATAAATTCGTTACGTGAGAAAAGGGCAATAATTAGAGGCATGTAATTCGTCACAAATTTAGGAGCAACCACTTTTCAATTAATTCGTAACGTATAATTAGGCCAAAATTTCGGAAAATAGATATAATCAGAAATATCTGAGCAGTCAGGGTGGTCATAAATATCTCAACATTTATGGAAAATATACCTTAGTGTCATATACACATCGCTTTAAATTCTTTATGGTCAGCCACAAGTCTTGAATAGGTTGTCAATAATTTGAATTTAGAACAGAGTTGTTTGTTGTGACGTTCTTCGAAAAGAGTAGACATTTGTCATCGTGACAAATATATTCCTGTCTCTTTCGCAAATTGGACAGATATTATGCCTAAATAATTAAAATGAGTTATCTAGTTAACCGCTGTTTTGACGTATTGCCAAAATTGGCAAAGGTAGAACAAGGAGCAAACCTATTTCGTGAGAAGATGTCGGGTACTCGGTGGCGCAATAAATAGTTCGAGTAATAATTATATTGAAGTAGGTATTATTAAACAGCGATTACAATGGGATTTGAAAGTACTGTTGACACAACAGTGTGTAAGTCAATCTAGAATATATTCATAGTCATACCGGGTGGCCAAATAAGATATATATACTTTATTTTTGAAATTTTATTCTATACATAACTCAAAAAATATAAAGTATCACTGGTTAAATAAAATTATTTTGGGTCGGCAATTACACATGGAAAATCATCACAGGCCTTTGCGTCTATTGCAGACGATTTACACATTGCTGTTTCGACAACGCGTTTGGTGACTGTGGAGGCCAATTCGCGAACGGCACGACCTGCCACATTTTTGGCAGAGAAAACTCATACCACCTGAGGTTACAGTCTCTGTTTGCTTTCTGCGATACCTCTTGCTCTCTAACAGATTAAACCAGGCTTCGTCGCATAGCCTTCTCCCCTCCACAACACGCTTTCGCCATTGACCACGGTCTTCGGCTAGGGTTTCCCAGGCCTGATGGTCGATTTCAAATGCAGACATGTCTCGCTTAACACAGTCTTTGAAGCGCAGCATCGGTCTTCCAACGTTCCTTTTAGCAAACGCGACTGCACCTAGCAAGACACGTCGAGGTATTCTGCAGGGCTCCATTCGGTGCACATGCCCCAGCCAACGCAATCGTCTCTGTTTGAGAAGAGCGGTAAAACTGGGCAGCTGCGCTTTCTCAAGGACCTTTTGGTTTGTCACTTTGTCCTGCCAAGTTATGCCAAAAATGTTGCGTAGACAGCGCATGTGAAAAGTGTTTAGCCGTCGTTCCTGTTTTGCATACGTCGTCCAGGTTTCTGCTCCGTACAAAAGTATGCTTAGAACGCAAGTCTGGTATACTATAATTTTGGTTCCAATAGTGAGGTGTTTGTTAGACCATACTCTTGAACGGAGCCTCCCGAACATGATCGCCGCTTTGCCAATACGGATATCGATCTCTGCATCAAGCGAGAGATTGTTGGACACGGTCGACCCAAGGTAGCAAAACTTATCGACGACTTCCAAAACTGTGCCATCCACGAATATTCTGGGTGTTTCCGCACAGCCCTGCACTAACACTACTGTCTTTTTGGCATTGATGGACATGGAGAACAAAGTGCAAGCCCGCGAAAACCTGTTCATGATACTTTGTAACTCGGCTGCAGAGCTCGCCACAAAAGCTGCATCGTCAGCAAACAAGAGACTGTCGACGAAGAAGTCCTCGCGATATTTTGTGGATTTGAGGAGAGAGATGTTGTATAACTTCCCGTCGACTCTTGTATGCAAATGCACCCCCTGTTGGTTATTTGAAAAAGCAACCTTTAAAAGTAGTGAGAAGAAAATACCAAACAGTGTGGGTGCCAGAACGCAACCCTGACGCACACCGCGCCGCATCTCAAAGTGCTGGGATGTTTTGCTGTCATATACCACAGTACCTTTCATATCATCATGAAAAGATTTGATAAGAAGCAAAAGTTTAGGGGGACACCCAATGCTTTCAAGTGCCGTATATAGACCCTCTCTGCTGACAGTGTCAAAAGCCTTGTTAAGGTCTACAAAGGCTATAAACAATGGTTTGTTCTGTTCTCTACACTTTTCCTGTAGCTGACGAAGTGAGAAAACCATATCTACAGTGGAACGCTGGGGACGGAAACCACATTGTGCCTCTGGATATACACGATTTGCAAGTTTTTGTAGTCTCCCTAGTACTACACGCCCGAATAACTTGCCAACAATGCTCAAAAGGGAAATGCCGCGGTAGTTGTTACAGTCACCGCGGTCTCCTTTCCCTTTGTACAGTGTGATAATATTGGCATCGCGCATATCCTGAGGGATGTGTCCCGCCTCCCAGCACTTACAAAGCAGATTATAGAGAACAGGTGTCATGCACTCTAGTTTTATTAGTTCAGCTTGTGTTCCATCATTGCCGGGACTCTTTCCGTTCTTAAGCTGCTTGACTGCCGTAACGAACTCCTCTGTAGAGGGCAAGGAATCCAATTCTGTCCAAGTAGCTAGTTTGGGCATGCACTGAGCAGCCTCTAGCTCTATGTTTACTGGAGAAGAATATAGACCCGAATAATGTTCTACCCAACGTTCTAGTTGACGAGATATGTCTGTAATTACAGAGCCATTCGCTTCCTTAACTGGCGCAGTCTTCTTGGGCATTGGACCGAGAGCTTGCTTGATGCCTGAATACACACCGCTAAAGTTACCAGCATCAGCACACAGCTGTATGCTACGACATATGCCTACCCAGTAAGCGTTGGCATAGTGTCTCACGTTACGCTGCAGGGCTGCATTTGCATTTTGCAGTTTCTCACGTGTATTGATACTGGGAGCAAGGCGATGCGTAAGAGCAGCTTGGCGCTTTGAGTCGAGCAAAGGCTGACGATGCTCCATGTTCTCAACAAACCAATCATGAGACTTGGCTTAGCTTGGCTTGGGGTAGCCAAAAGTTAAGCCTGCTGTATCAGTAAGTAGCGCTTTAACGCCACTCCACTCTTCAGTAATAGGGGCTTGGATATCCCAAGCAGCAATCACGGTCTTCACCACCTCGGAAAATTGCTGGACCAGTTCTTTGTTTCTAGTTTTTAGAGTGTCAATTTTCCTTTTACCAGGTGTTCGGGATGAATGGATCTTTTTATGGATGATGCTTACCTGTGCTGCTACTAACGAGTGATCGGTGTTACAATCGGCACTGTGGAATGAGCGCGTGTGAAGGGTTTCACGGAAAAAATTGTTTCTGGTAAGAATTAAGTCCAGCTGATGCCAATGGCCAGAACGAGGGTGTTTCCAGGATACTTTACGAGATGGTTTCCCTTTGAAGTAGGTATTGGTTACACATAGCAGATGTTCAGAGCAGAATTGTAATAGGCGTTCACCATTTACATTCATTTTGCCCACCCCATGTACACCAATACAGTCGGACCATGCTTCTGTATTCTGGCCAACCCGAGCATTGAAATCGCCCAAGATGAACAAACGATCAGTTGACTTCACACCTCGCACCGTATCGGCCAGCCGGTCATAAAACTGGGCTTTGACGTCTGCAGCAGAAGGTAGTGTTGGTGCATAGGCAGATATTAACGACATATAACCACAACTAGTGTGTACCCTCAATGTCATTATACGTTCCGAAATACCTCGAGGACTCTCTATGGCGGATAATAAGTCATTTCGAATCGCAAAACCAACACCATGCTCACGTACTGCAGAAACATCTTTACCTTTCCAGAAAAAAGTGTACGAATTCTCTTGCAAGGACCCTTCTTCTGGAAGCCTGGTCTCTTGAAGAACGCAAATCGCAATATTTAGCCTTCTCAGTTCAGTGTCAATAACAGCAGTTTTACGCAGTTCACTTGCGCAATCAGAGCTTCCACTGGCGTCCGGGAAGCCTATCCTCATTGTACGGACATTCCATGTTGCAAGGCGCATGGATTCGCGATGCACATTTTTATTTCTGTTCAGCTGTTTATTGGCAGGTGTACTTAATGACGATGCCAGTTTTCTAGTTCAAGACTAGTGCTTCCTACACCCTAAAGAAGCAAACCAGCACCGAGACGGACCAGTACCTGATTGGCTGGGGCTGCCCAGCTTGAAGCGGGCGGTAACTGGTCAGTGGATCTACGAAGGACTCTCCCACTGTCGAAAGTGACCCCTGGCGCCTAAGTTTACGTCTATTTACTCAGACTTAAAACCGGTAGACTGTCACCTCCCGTGTTTTTTTCCACGTAAATGAATTACGCGGGTGAAGTGTCCTCTTCACAAGCAATGCGCCGCCTGGGACACGATTTAGGAAAGTACATGGAAAATAATCAGACAAATATCCACCTCCAGTAGCATCGCAGATGCCAACCCTTTTCATCGCATTTTTCATCACTTTTTCACACATTTCCGGCGTTATTTCAGTGATCGTGGTTCGAGTATTTTGTTTTAATTGCCAAACGTTCGTTGGTCAATTAGAAAAGACAAATCCTTTTAAATAACCCCACAGAAAAAAAATCAGGAGCTGTCAAATCAGGCGATCTTGGGGGCCGGTTTATGTCACCTTTTTATTACACTTGCTGTCTAAGCGCGCCATTGCTTGCATGCATAGCGGGAGTAATAGAAAAGTGAAATTCCCTAGGGAGTAATAGAAATGTCAGTACGTCATTTAATAATATTTTGTCTTAAAACTTATTTTTTTGAAAGAAAAATTCTGAAACTATAAGACATACTAAGTAGTATTTGTTCTTAGGGACCGTAATTAATTATCTATCATCGATTTTGATTAAAAAACTGCATTTATACATTAGAAAAAAACGTGTTGAATATGTGAAAACAACGTATTTTATTAATTTTAGACATCATGTTTCTTAGGGAATATGGTTCCTAAAAACAAATACTACTTAAATTATAAATATTAGATGTCATATACCAAAGAAAAACGACCAAGATCACCTATGTCCGAGGTGGGGATCGAACCCACGTACTCAGCTTTCGCGGCTGATGCCTGTACCCCTCGGCCACTCGGTCTTAGCAACCACCGGTCAAATTTCTCGGGTATATGCAATCCCTTACAAGGCTAGGCGCCTTTGACCATTCTCTGAGGGTAAGCAATACATGCCTGCCACCTCCTATTTAGAATACTTTACAGTTTTCTAGAATAGCTAGAGAGAACTGGTGCTGCCATCTATTGAACATATTGCGAACTACAAATCAAATTATTTATTAACTAAATATTTTGATTTGTACTTTTAATTTTTCTCCAGTAGTCACACTACTTAATACTATATAAATTATAAATATTAGATGTCATATACCAAAGAAAAACGACCAAGATCACCTATGTCCGAGGTGGGGATCGAACCCACGTACTCAGCTTTCGCGGCTGATGCCTGTACCCCTCGGCCACTCGGTCTTAGCAACCACCGGTCAAATTTCTCGGGTATATGCAATCCCTTACAAGGCTAGGCGCCTTTGACCATTCTCTGAGGGTAAGCAATACATGCCTGCCACCTCCTATTTAGAATACTTTACAGTTTTCTAGAATAGCTAGAGAGAACTGGTGCTGCCATCTATTGAACATATTGCGAACTACAAATCAAATTATTTATTAACTAAATATTTTGATTTGTACTTTTAATTTTTCTCCAGTAGTCACACTACTTAATACTATATAAATTATAAATATTAGATGTCATATACCAAAGAAAAACGACCAAGATCACCTATGTCCGAGGTGGGGATCGAACCCACGTACTCAGCTTTCGCGGCTGATGCCTGTACCCCTCGGCCACTCGGTCTTAGCAACCACCGGTCAAATTTCTCGGGTATATGCAATCCCTTACAAGGCTAGGCGCCTTTGACCATTCTCTGAGGGTAAGCAATACATGCCTGCCACCTCCTATTTAGAATACTTTACAGTTTTCTAGAATAGCTAGAGAGAACTGGTGCTGCCATCTATTGAACATATTGCGAACTACAAATCAAATTATTTATTAACTAAATATTTTGATTTGTACTTTTAATTTTTCTCCAGTAGTCACACTACTTAATACTATATAAATTATAAATATTAGATGTCATATACCAAAGAAAAACGAACTTACCCTCAGAGAATGGTCAAAGGCGCCTAGCCTTGTAAGGGATTGCATATACCCGAGAAATTTGACCGGTGGTTGCTAAGACCGAGTGGCCGAGGGGTACAGGCATCAGCCGCGAAAGCTGAGTACGTGGGTTCGATCCCCACCTCGGACATAGGTGATCTTGGTCGTTTTTCTTTGGTATATGACATCTAATATTTATAATTTATATAGTATTAAGTAGTGTGACTACTGGAGAAAAATTAAAAGTACAAATCAAAATATTTAGTTAATAAATAATTTGATTTGTAGTTCGCAATATGTTCAATAGATGGCAGCACCAGTTCTCTCTAGCTATTCTAGAAAACTGTAAAGTATTCTAAATAGGAGGTGGCAGGCATGTATTGCTTACCCTCAGAGAATGGTCAAAGGCGCCTAGCCTTGTAAGGGATTGCATATACCCGAGAAATTTGACCGGTGGTTGCTAAGACCGAGTGGCCGAGGGGTACAGGCATCAGCCGCGAAAGCTGAGTACGTGGGTTCGATCCCCACCTCGGACATAGGTGATCTTGGTCGTTTTTCTTTGGTATATGACATCTAATATTTATAATTTATATAGTATTAAGTAGTGTGACTACTGGAGAAAAATTAAAAGTACAAATCAAAATATTTAGTTAATAAATAATTTGATTTGTAGTTCGCAATATGTTCAATAGATGGCAGCACCAGTTCTCTCTAGCTATTCTAGAAAACTGTAAAGTATTCTAAATAGGAGGTGGCAGGCATGTATTGCTTACCCTCAGAGAATGGTCAAAGGCACCTAGCCTTGTAAGGGATTGCATATACCCGAGAAATTTGACCGGTGGTTGCTAAGACCGAGTGGCCGAGGGGTACAGGCATCAGCCGCGAAAGCTGAGTACGTGGGTTCGATCCCCACCTCGGACATAGGTGATCTTGGTCGTTTTTCTTTGGTATATGACATCTAATATTTATAATTTATATAGTATTAAGTAGTGTGACTACTGGAGAAAAATTAAAAGTACAAATCAAAATATTTAGTTAATAAATAATTTGATTTGTAGTTCGCAATATGTTCAACAAATACTACTATTTACTGCTTAAGACCTGCACAATGGATCCGAACAGAAATAGTGCAGATAAGTTTATTTTTTCAAAACAACCGGATTCGATTCCCCTTCTGGGTAGTTTTTTTCAAATATATTAATGCAGTTTTTTTGTTTATTAAAATCGATGACATGGTTCCTAAGAACATATTATCGTATATCCGATAGTTTCAGACATTCCCATACTGACTGATTTTAATGAGCCACCCTGTATTTTAGTAAAGCAACAATAGCATAAACATATAATATACATAATATCATATATTATATGTATAATATCACTGTTACTGATGTCAAGCCTCCGCAGGCTACGTCTACCCCTTACTATCGGACGGTCCGTGTGCTTGTTTGCCACCAACATACAATTATCACTAATAATTAATACACGTGCGAAAAGGAAATTCGTAACTCGTGTAGATTGAAAGCACTCCCTTCGGTCGTGCTTTAATTTATCTCCACTCGTTCCACTCCACTTAATTTTTTTCGCACTTATATCGTAATTTACTATTTTACTTTCGGAAAGTCGTTACAATTGTCACAAGGTTTAGAACGATTTTCGTAAATTCTTGATATGAGGTTCGACCTATGTTGGAATTTCGCTACAATTGTCGTATTTTTGTGACAATAGGTACATATATAATTTTGCTTCGCTTAAAAGACGGTATTTATTGTTGATTGCTAGAAGTTCTTGCAATATATTTGAAACACAAACGACCACACGGCCGTTTGATGATCAGTGGTAACCGTAGCCCATGGACGCCTGCAATGGGAGAAACAATCAATTTACAATTCTCGGACTTGTCACCGTGGTAAAATAGGATCCGCAAATGACTTTTAGGTATTCTGTTCACCCTTTATACTTTTTTAGTTTCGTTCAAATAAATCATTTCCTAGCTTTACGATTTTATTTACTTATCCCATATTAATATGATTACATCAATAAAAAATCAAAATTGAATTTATGCATTTTTCGATAATGATGCTTGAAAACTTCTCTTTTATCTAGGAAACTCATTTACCTACTCACCCACAACAGTGCCGTCAAAATCATTGACATTGACAACTTAAAGTAGTAGTAATGGCAACATAGTAACAAATTAAAATAAACTATGTGACGCAGACTTAAGGTGTATTTCCTATAAATGTTTCGATCTTTATGATCATCCTGGCTGCTTCGATATCTTTGAGTCATGTTCGTTCCGATATCTTTACCTACTTGTACGTTACGAATTTATTGAAAAGTGACTGCTCCTAAATTTATGACCAATTACACGCTCCCAAATCATTGCCATTTTCTCACGTAACGAATTTATTGAAATTTTACGTTGCTCCGATTTATTTGGGGACCTCGACCGCTACCATATATCTGATGGCGACTGTACAATATGTACATCTTCTTTCTTAACGATTTCTTTTTGTGTCTGCCGTGAAACAAGTTGAAGTTAATTAGTACTCAGGGTGTAAATCGAATACGGGCGAAGCTCTCAACGGGGGTTATAATAAATAAGTATAATAACAATTACAGTCAAGGGCATTAATAAATATACACTTCTCCATACTGATCCCTTACAAATGTGTCTATATATTAATGCACTCGACTCTACTTAACTTTATGGTAAACACTCCAATAATCGACATGCTAAGACCCAATTTTCGACATCCCGCTGTCAACTTTATTGATATGACATTATAATTGCAAATGGCGGCTACTGGGGCAGTTTCGGGCATTGCGCCTCTACGATATTGAAAAATTCTAGTCAATAGACAAATATTGTCCACATTGTCCATGGCGCTTACGTCTAGCAGCGTTGTATTCGTATACGAACTTATGGACATAACGCCATAGGCGCCATCGATAATGTGGGCGCTTTGCTGTGAGAGCATCACATTTTATTACAAAAAGTCTGAAATAACCTAACAATTACCTACAGCTCTTTTTCTCATAAAAGCCGAGTGGGACGTAATGAAAACTTTCTCGTTTAAACTTATCCCACAAAATGGCCGCGCGGAAAAAATCCCTTTGTTACTTCGAATAGTTTTATTTTGTTTTCGTAATAATTTCAGGGTCCACAAAGCGTGATATTTAATTTTAATTCCTCTTTTGTTTTACATTGTTGGTCCTTTATTAAACTTAATTGAATCTGGTAGGCAAACGCTATCTGAGACTACAATAGCTTAAATGCTTTGTTTTTCACATTTTAATTAATATATACAGTGTGGAAATTAAACTCAGGCCCTGGAGGAAAACTACTTTAAATGCTTAAGCTAGCTCATTTTACTTAAAGGAGACATTCCTTTATTTTTGAAAAGAAACAAATGTGCATTAAAAGATTTTTTTAAACTCGCTTGCTTCGCCCGGGACTAGAACCAACTAAAATAAAAAAATAAAAACTCTTTATTTTATTATACTAATCGGTAGTATTAATATTCAACATAAACTTTCTCTTAAAAATATTTGGTTACTGTTCACTTTTAACAAGTAAAAGACACGTAACAGTTCTGTTATCTCTCCAACACTCAAAAACTTCGTATGAAGTACACGCTTGCTAATTTATCGTTAAGTACGTTGTTGAACCGTTCAAGAGCTAAAGATTGCGGTAGAAAATGTTATTAGGGGCATACACCATAACACTTTGCTGAAGGCTACACGGTTTGACGGCGACTAATGTTGTGTAGCAGGAACGACGGGGCCAATTTCGAACAATTTATCAGTTAAATAATTTTAAGTTAAGTGTATACAAAATTGATAGTAATATAAAGTTGATGTTAGATTTAACGATTATTTTTATTTTTAAGATCAAATGTTTGGTAGAGAAACTTTATCCTGAATATTAATTCTACCGATTAGTATAATAAAATAAAGATTTTTTTTTTAATTTTAGTTGGGTCGAGTCCCAGGCGAAGCAAATGAGTTTAAAAAAATCTTTTAATGCAGATTTGATTCTTTTCAAAAATAAAGGAATGTCTCCTTTAAGTAAAATGAGCTAGCTTAAAGATTTAAAGTAGTTTTCCTCCAGGGCCTGAGTTTAATTTCCACACTGTATAATAAGTACCGCTATTCTTATCTTGCTGTCATAATGTTATTTAATTAGATATAAAGGTTTTTAAAGTCATATTAATGAGACATCAGAATATTACATAAGTGAGTGAATATCTGAGCGTTTCAACCGCCTAATTTTGGTGGAATAATTTTTGCGAAGTTTCTAAACGTCCCAATGTTATATTTCGTCATTTGTAAAAGGTACCGTGCCTCCTTCAAGTACAAAGTAGCTAATAGAAACTTCACTAAAAAGGAAGACACCAAATTTAGGCGGTTGAAACGCTCAGATATTCACCCAGGTAATATATTTAAAGTTATTAAATGTATAACTTTTACTTAAAGCATAGAACACTGTTCCATTCTTCCATTTATAAGAAGCAGTGTAGAAATCATTTATTCTATCTATCTATAATATCCATCATACTTACATAGGTAGTAAATAAATGCAAATGCTATGGACGAGAATTTCCAGGCTAAAGTATTAAAGTGACCAATGCGATAATTAACTAGAAAAACTGAAAGCTGACAACTTTGGCATTTATCCACCGCATACTAACAACCGCTCTAACAAATTGTTGATTTAATCTTCCAGTTATTAAAACTTACAGTTACCCGCCAGTTATTATACTTTGGAGCAGAGATTTATTGATGTAATAAATATAACTCATTTATTTTATTTACGTAGTTCTTAAGTTTTTTTTTTCGAAAATACGAAAGCGTCTGGAACAATATTAAGTTATTAAGTATGATGATTTTTTTTTAAAGTATTTTATTTATTTGTCTCAATATGTGCACATACAATACATGTATGTGCAATTGTGTACATATTGACCTACTCAATACTCTTACTTTTGATCCGTAATTCAAAAAAATATAAAAAAAGTCATGAATTAAAAAGGCTTACAGTATACTTTAAAATAAAACTATTTCGAACATAATCGGCTCTTAGACGGCGTTTTAGGACAACCACGGAATCCTACATTGAGCTACTCTTGGCCGGTTTTTTATACCTAAAATCCTTCCTAGATTACTTCCACTATTTGTGGATTTCAGCTAGGAATACAATTGGTGCCAACTTAAACTTTCCCTGGGAATTTGACTTCTCGTACCTACTTAATTGGAGTAGTTTCATGCCTTCAAGTTATTATACTAATGGGGATAGTTCAGCCATGTTCAGAGTCAAATTAATAAGTTTTGCGAGAGGTGAACAGACATTTTGGGAGCGTAGGAAGACTTGGGAAAAACTATTTAGGAAAATCCCGACGCCATACTTTACGGCCTTGACTGCCTGGGTCGCGTTTTATATAGTTACAATTTACAATTTCGCTGTTTGCCTCTCTTTCTAGCCAATATGTGCGTGCGTTAGAGAGGCAAACAGCGAAATTGTAAAGTGTAACTTTATAAAACGCGACCCTGATAGTTAATCATAATATACTACTTATTTGAATGCCTACTTCGAAAACATGAAACTTTATAGTTATGATACGCAGAGGGTAGGTAGGAGTAAGCGATCCTATTCGTACTCCATTGCGTAAACTTACTCATTGTGTACGTTTACCCCACATGACTCTCTTGTAGTGCGTATGTGATGCGTAGCACGATAACTAGTAAAAAAGGGACAATCATAAGCCATCAGGGGGGCTACCACGACTACTAATGCGATTCAGTTTAGGACCTAAACTGAATGGCGACGTGTCAGTTCCATACACGGTGCTCGCGAGCATTGCGAGAGATTTGCATTCTAGACATCAAAATAAACAAAAAATATTATGAGACCTAAGTAAGTAAGTAAATATTCTTTATCGTGCACCACATACTTAATTAAAATACAAAAACAGAAAAACATGTATCGATAGGCAACAACAGGCGGTCTTATCGCCTATTGTCAATTCCACCAAAAAAAAATTTTTTTTTACAATTTTTGTATACTTTTTAACATTTCCAGTACTTTTTATCATAACAACAAATTATTTCGATTGTTTTTTAGGTACAGGTTATTTCGTCACGTCTATTCGTATTTTTTTATTGTCAGGCAAAAAGTGTGGTAATATTGGAACACATTGTGCTAGCATTGTAATCAAAAAGAAGTTTTATGACGAGTTGCGTCAAAAAACTTATTTCGAAAAAAGGTTGATTATATCTGAAACCAAGCCGAATCCAGGAAATTTTATATAACATCAAAGACTCTAAATATGGTCAGGAATTCAGCATTAAAATCTTTCGGAATGCTCACGAGCACCGTGTATAATAACTGGCATAAACTGACAAATATAATCGCCATAAGAGATCATGGTAACCCTAGTCATGGTAGCTTAGTAATTATAGGTGGTTGTAGTCAGTGAGTAAAAATGGTGCTTCCTTCACAGTCACGGTACGAGGTGCGCGGGGGAGGTGGCTGCCGCGCGGGACAACGGCGTCTGCGGTGTCGGCGTCGCTTACCACTCGAAAGTTGCTGGTAAGTGCTAGTAGTACTATGGTTCCTAGTAAGTATAGGCATAATGGCAAATGTCCATACGCAAAGGTAAGGCAACACGTAGAGTATTACGGCCGCAGGCTAGGTGGAGTGATGACTTGTGCAAGATGGCTGGATGCAAATAGATGAAAATCAATCACAGTGGCGTGCTATTGGAGAGACCTATGTCCAGCTGTGGACTGAAACAGTCTATTTCAGTCCACTGCTGGACGGAGGCCTCTCCCACTCAAATCCCCATAATCAAAACCCTGGACAAGCGGGTTGGCAATCGCAATAATGTGTCCATTATGATGACGCTACTGCCCATCATGAATCCTTCATAAATGAATGGTCAGTGACACTTCAATCCCTTAGTCGACTCTTACCACCCGCAGGAAGAGTTAGGGTGTGATAAATGTATTCTTACTGCCGTCACCACGCGGCAAATGTCCAGACGCAAAGGTAATACGTAACGTAGAACGTCCTCCGGCTAAGTAAAGTGATGATTTGCGCAAGATGACTGGCAGGAGCTGGATGCGAGTAGTCGAAAATCGATCACAGTGGCGTGCTATTGGAGAGGCCTTTGTCTGGCAGTGAACTGAAACGGGTTAACAATGTTGAATAATGCCTAGGCCGGGTCCTAGTGAGGTATTTAAATTTGATCTAGGATGTTCCCCATTACGTCGCTGGGCAGTGTAGACGCGCCCTTATTGGCAAGTGATGCAGTGAGTGTTGTGTGCAACCCCCTTTATGACAAAAGTAGCACTGATGGTAGATCTTTCCTTGCAACGCCCCCGCCACCACCGCCCGCGGCCAGTACCCGTTCTAGCAGGGCGCAGGCCCGCAGTACTCGTCGGGCTTTGGCCGAGGGTGCTCCGGACGAGGACCCTTTTAATGGGTCGAAACATGTTGAGCAATCATCGACTTAAATACGGGAGTAACACGGTTCGATAATATTTTAATATGCTTCCATAATAGTTATTAAATTAATTATCGTTATTGATTAATACAATCGTTTATCATTGAAATGACCTTATTACAATAATAAGGTAGCTACAAACCTAAATTTTTCGTGTGTTTTCATAAAATGATTCGTAGGTATAAGAATCATTGTTTTCATTTTAATTTTCACTGCACCAGTGAAAAACTCGCTTCTTTTATGCTTTTCCGCGCAAAAACAACGTACAAACTTTGATTTTTATTTCATGTTAACTCTGGCTCTACACTGGCTTTGCACTCTAATCTGATCAATTAGTATCGGTTACAAAATCGTTCTTATTACATAGTATTGATTTACAAATTGGTGTAATTTAAAATTATAATTAGAGAGCTCAAATATCTCGGTCGCATGGTCTAATCAAGATATCTTGCAATGATCAAGTTGATTGCTACTACCACCCACATTCCAGTCCTGTTGCTCAGGAGTTTCCTTTGAATAATTCCAATGTGCCAGCGGAATTGAATTTAAAAGGGTTCGTTTTGCGATGAAGCGGTCCTTTCAGAATAAATTAGAAATGGACGGTAAGAAATTGAAACTAACTGGCATTAATAACGTAAATATTTTATTATAAAGATTTTGTCAAAAATTATGCGCAGCTTTTAGAAATTGTAAATTTAAAATTATTTAATATCAACTGATGAAAGAATATAATTTGATTGATAATTGGATATCTCTAGAGGGTTTACCTTCAGTAATGGAGAAACACGCGAAGAAAAAGAGAACAGAGAGACTGTAAGCTCTCTTTTTCTGCACAAAGAAAAATCAAATGAACACCTATTTCTGTCTCTATAATTACGACTTAATTAGACTGACAAAGCTAGTTGCCCAAAACATTTATTTATTTAGACTATTTTGTTCGAGTACCTACGAAATCTACACAGGGTTAATTTTTTACGTTTAAAATTAAAAAGATATTTTTCATTGGCGCCCAACATTGTTTTTGTACGAGCACCTGAATATTGCCTCGTTACCCGAGATTGGCCTTTATTCCCACGTGATTAGGGTGGCATTGCCACACATTACCCTCGCTCCGCTGGGCCGTGTGATTGGCACATTGGTCCCGGCCCGTGTCACCGAACGTCGCAGTCTTCGTGGCTATCGCCCATGTTTCTAAATGAGATTCTAGCTTATGGGCTTTTTTGGGACTTTACTTCGTATTAGTTTGGGTGAGAGCGCATTCGTTAGAAGTTATTGTGTAGTCAAGGCTTCTATTTCGGGTCTTGGTAGGTATTTTTGTAGTTTTTACCTACTCAACAATGCAATTTTGCAGCAAAATTGTCTATATACACCGAAAAGAGTTGTAATTCAACTAGATGCATGTAAATTCTTTATTGTCCACAAAACACATGTAAAAAAATACACATAATTACAACAATTTAGACAGATACCAAGGCGAACTTATCCCTGTAAGGGATCTTTTCCAGTTAACCTTTGAGCAAAGGAGTTGCCTATAGGAAGCAAAAAATAAACAAACGTACTGTGTACAGTGGTGAATGTATTTGAGTAACCAAATACTTAATTGTTAGATGTCATAAAAAGGTATAATTATAAAGTTTGCTGTAAGGTACTGTCGTGTCCTTTCGTATCATCTCCGAATTAAGTAGGTAAGATAACTTCAACTCTTGATAGCTTAAACTTTGCCGGGTCGAGTAGAACATCGATGGATTAGATATTAGAAAGGGTTGTTGAGAAGTAATTTAAACTTAATCCAGGCGCTCTCGGCAAGTACATCACTCGTGTGATTAGACACATCCGGTATACAAATAGGGTATTTCAATTTCTGGTCTCATTTCGCTTGAGTAATCTGACATTCAAATTTAAACCTTGTGTCAAAATTTGCTTGGAGATGGACGAATGTGTGCACGAGAAGTGTTTGAGGTTCTGTTAAAGGATGGGTCATATTGATAAGCTATCTGGTGCTTGCGTTTGATATGTTTTATTTTTCTTAAGTTGTTATTCGTTTGTCGGTGTACTGGGTCTAAACTGTAAATCGTGTAAATATATGTGAATAAATTAAATGAAAAATACTAGTTTTTCGTTTCTGTGTCGATTTTGGAGTTGATTCCTCTCACATAACAGCTCTAGTGAAGCAATGATACTTTACTCCAACTGAAGGTTGGCAACGTCCGAACGTAAAAACCCGAAAATGAGCAATGTGAGACCTTGTTATACGTTAAGAGAGAGACAATACAATTCGTGGTCTCGTACAGAGTCTAGTATGTCATAACATTAATATATTTTTTGTGCAAAATGTCGTGTTCTACGCTTAAACGACACTAAAGATCCCATGAGTACGGCCATCTAACCAATCCAAGGCCGCTACCCATGGTATCGAAAATACTAATTTGATTCGTCGGATATTTTCCTACTAGGCATCTAAATTGGATATTAATTCCCCAATCGAGTAACACGCACGGAAGTGTTGAAATGATTGGATTGCCGGCCGTGGCGTTATTTAATTTACTACCAAACTTAATTACAATTGAAACGAAATCCTTTACCTATACGATTCTGGGAATATTTTTCTCTCTGTTTCTGACGTCGGGGTTGTAACGAAACAAATATTTATTCCGCTTTACATGGATGTAAAGCCCTTAAGCCCTTAAGGAGTACATTTTGTGATGAAAATAATTATCTAATGTTACGACTCTACTCTTAACTATATTACGTAGTTGAACTATTGTCGAACATTATGTGCGAAGTTCATAAATCTTCATTAGGTGTTACATAATTATGTCAAACTTACTTCCAGATAGTAAGGATAATTTCAGAGATATTCCTGAATCTCAGACACTATTGTTACCTATACATTAACCTAATGCCAATAACCAGGGCTCGGATTTTTGATTACACGATAAGAGGTTAGAGTACCATGGAGCCGATATTAACATTAAAACTTCAGTCATATTCGTTCTTAAATTCACTCAATAATTACTTCCGAAAATCGATTAGGTATTAATCAAATAAATGTTACTGATTTTATTGAACGGTAATAATTTTAAAATATAAAAATACTGCGACACTATTTCATAAAAAGCTCCTACATTGCAATACCCGTAGAATACGTAGATACAGATATCAAAATGAGTGCGATTTTTTCAATATTTTCTAGTGTATAAACAGATCCTGTGTATTATATTGGTTTAAACTTTCACGATTATCATTATCACTCATATTTTACGTCATGCCCGAAACGTCAGGATATAATTAAACCTAAGTTTACGCGATTAAAACCCGTTTGTCTTTATATGAGATCCTGTATTAATTCGAAGCCCAGTTATAACTTGAAAAAGGTCGTTCTTCTCTCAAGCACCTACTCCTACAGAAGTCTGAGTAGTAAAGTAATAGAACTCGTTCATACTGTTCATATTGTTGAGTACTTTTCCTAATTTGTCTTAGGTTCGTGGCTCTCGTATAAAAAAAAATCGGATAGCACCAATTACTTGAAAACCTTGTTCAATCGAAATATCTCGTAATCATCAAATTATATGAGATTGAAGATGTCTACAGTTTTAATGATAATATCGACTCCATGGCTACTCAAACGGCTTACCATGCGATGAAAAATCCTAGCCATACCAATAAAATTAACCCTATCATATTAAATTAATTTTTCATCACACTTGCTGTCTAAGCGCGCCATTCCTTGTGCGCGTAGCGGGAGTAATAGAAAAGTGAAATTCCCTAGGGAGTAATAGAAATGTCAGTACGTCATTTAATAATATTATGTCTTAAAACTTATTTTTTGGTTGGCAAGTGTGATGAAAAACATTGTATGCATCACGGTCGGTAAGCGGAATACTAACTCGAGTCATAAAAGCCCTCCGCCTAATGGCGTCGGGCTTCTAACACTCTCGTTAGTAATTCCGTACTTACCTCCCTTGATGCACAATGTACTATTACCTGTGCGTGGGAATATAAAGAGTCGAATTTGACCAATAATCTTGGCTACATAAACCGAACCAAGAGTTAGCCAGTAAGGCTTGCTTTAGCGTTTGCTCGATACGTAAAGCAGTTTATCACGCTCATTCTGATATACAGGCAAGCGTAATGAACTACTTTACGCGTCGAGTAAACCCTATCGTAATAGGAGCATTCCATGAAAACATCCACTTTTTGTCGCTTACGTGTGGCTATGGTAGGTACCCTAATAAAATATGTTACCTGCTAGGAAACACTGTCAATCTTAAAGACTTGATATGTTATTTTACCGTAACTCAGCTTACTAATTTAATTGTTCAAAATTATTGAAAAGACAGTGTCGCTTACGACATGTTTTCATGGAATGCTCCAATAGTCCATTACTATAGATAGAGGACGGGAAACGAAAGTTTGTCGTGATTTGTATAATGCTTTTCTCAAACATGCAATTAAATAAAAAAATCGAAAGTGATTTTCACAGTACACAAACAAATAAGTCAAAGAACGAAACTAATCTACTATTTTGTAGATAAAAAAAACTTGTACGTAAAAATCTTTTTTCATCACACTTGCTGTCTAAGCGCGCCATTGCTTGCGTGCGTAGCGGGAGTAATAGAAAAATGAAATTCCCTAGGGAGTAATAGAAATGTCAGTACGTCATAGAATAATATTTTGTCTTCAAACTTATTTTTTTGTCCGCAAGTGTGATGAAAAACATTGTATGCATCACGGTCGGTAAGCGGAATACTAACTCGAGTCATTAATCCTCCGCCCACGGCGTCGGGCTTCTAACACTCTCGTTATTAATTCCGTACTTACCTCCCTTGATGCACAATGCACTATTTTAAACTATTTGAGATATTTTTTTACATTAATTCTTTTTTTTTTTACGGTGAAATGCCAAGATGTTCTGTCACTTTACAAGTTAGGTTCCGGTATTTAACTTTTTAAAGCAGGTTCCTTCCGGTACTTTGCAGTCTTACTTATGAAATGCCTTTACATATCAAGTTCAATCATCGAAGCAGCGAGATGGTACTTCCTGGTTTAATTTGACGTACGTAATGCCAACATTTCATTGCAAGTTTGAGAAAACGTTACTTGCTAACTCGTGGTAAGCACACAAACCTCCTACGGATATAATCCGATTGACCCCTTGCCTTATTTATCTTTCCAAGTCCGTCCGACTCGTAAATCAAAGGAATCCGCTGAAAGGCTATTCATTGGCTATTTCAGGACGAAACAATTTGAGGTTGAATCCAGAATAAACTACAAATAAAAGCTATGCCTACACAATCTATTATCAAACCGCGATTAGAATGAGATTCGAAAGTACTGTTGACATAACAGTGTATAAGTCAATCTAGGTTAAATATTCATAGTTTAAGTGCAGAGACTTACAGACAATAAATTAATTAAGTACTCACTACATCTATAAACCTATAAACTTTTCCCCATTCCGGACAGTATTTTTCCGATCCGAGATGACACCTATGAAAAACGTGTTAATGCTTGTGCACTGCGTCCGTAATTGCACTGACTTTTACCGTCCCCGATAGTCCGATTTTACAAAATTGAACCGTAAAAAACCGGACTACCGGACGGTAAAAGTACGCACCTCCGAGTAAAAAGACGGACAAGTGCACAAGCCAATCATGCGTTTTTTTCACGTCATATCGGACCATGAAAACTCGGTCTGCAGGACAGTAAAATTCATTGTGGTGCACAATCGCCCTTTGACTGCAGCGGCTGGTTTAAATATAATGTAAAGAAGGCGGTATAGACTAATAGATGTGTATAACGGTATTCTTTAAATTATGTTTTCATCACACCTGTTCGGTAAGTGCGCCAATACGCTGCGGTGATGCGCGCCGTAGGTGCGTCATTACGTCATAGTAGGCCGTTAAGGATTTTCATACAACATTACGTCGCACTAGCGCGGTCCGGTGTGTGTACCACGGGCGGTACAAGAATTATGTTCTAATTCTTACTTACCGCCCTAAATACACAATGTACTATAATGAAGAATAATAAGAAATTATTCAGAGACAAAACAATAATCCTATTTCGTGAAGTAAACAAACCTAAAAACCTGCATTACTCCATCGAACTTTTAGAACACAATCTTGGTTTTATTTTGAGTTCACAATTTCACATTCATTTTTAGTTATTGATATTTATTAGTATTAACGTAAAAATAACGGCAAACGTGTTTAGCGACATGTGTCAAAGACGTCAAATGCTAAAAAAGTCAGCCATATTTGTTTTGTTATTTTATTCTACTGATGATACTTACCTAATGTTTCGATATCATAATATGTAGGTACCATCTAATTTATAGTTGAATACATATACTTAGATCCATATGTATAATATTATGACCTTTTTGTAGTGGCAGGAAATAAACATGACAATAGACGCGTCGCGTTGATTTAGATAGATGGGCTCGATTGCTCGTGATAAGAGCTGATAACGAATCCATTCAGCTTGTTTGTTCGGTGCTCCTAAATGTCATAGGGTGAAATACCCTATTGTAGTTAATAGTGGACGGTTAATGTTTATGGAGAGGCAAGGTTAGCATAGTTGGTGAATTTATGACGGCTCGAGTCTATTCTGCATACGAATTTGCATGCCTTGGCTTAATACTATGTACCTATAATATTTAGCGTACGGACAGTTAGCGTCAAACACATAGACATCGGTGGCGTCGATATTAAGTACTTATTTTTATAATTTAATGAATAAATCATTTAATATTTTCTTCGGTTACCGCGAGGATTACTCATTAAATAAAACTATGAAAACGGATAAACTCGCGTATATTAACTAATTTTAACTTCATTCCGACGTTTCGAACACTTTACAGGGTTCGTGGTCTGCGGATGACACCACGAACCCTGTAAAGTGTTCGAAACGTCGGAATGAAGTTAAAATTAGTTAATATACGCGAGTTTATCCGTTTTCATAGTTTTATTTCATGAATAAATAATTTATTTATAAAAATTATACGCTAATAATATTGTTGCCAAGAGTTGCAGCTCCGAGATAGGGCACCAGAGTTGGCCGCTTTTAAACAGTTAAGGCACCAGTGATTGACGAATCGATCTTAATACTAGAAGCATTCGATTTTACACGATATATATCACAGCTACAGTTGCCGTTTCCTCGTATGCAACTGTGAATGTATGACTGTGTGTATTAGAGAAATTATGTAGTAAAAAACCAGCCAAGAGCATGTCGGGCCATGCTCCGTAGTTATTCAAAAACGGCTGGAAACACCATTTTTTTTTTTTCTGAAGCGATTATCTTCGAAAATATTGACTTTAGAAAACAACTTTTTTTAAGACCCTTATTTTTTTAAGTGACCTATTCAATGATACCACACTACAGGATTACAGCAAATAAAAAAAAACATCGCCACTTCACCAGTTCGGGAGGTACCCCAAAAAAAAATATTTACAGTTTTTATAGTACCTACCACTTTGTTGGCATGATTAATATGTATATTGTATACCTGTACCAAATTGCAGATTTCTAGTATTAATGGCCACTGAGCTATGCTGCAGACAGACGGACAGACGGACATGGCGCAACTATAAGGATTCCTTTTTTGCCTTTTTGGCTACGGAACCCTAATAAATGTGTTGCAAGCCACTTCCACTCCACCATCCACTTTTGGGTTGCTCCTTAATGCTGTTAGACGTAAATTGCCTTGATTTTCCTTGGTTAACCTTGGGAAAAAGAGGGTAAAACACCAAAAGTCGCGTACCTACCTAAATCTTTAAAAAAAGTTAATTACAGGGTGAAATCAAATGCGCGATAGGTACAACGAAGTTTAACATGAATAACTGAATTGATTAATTAATCAAAATGTTACTATGAACCAACTATAAAAACTAACAATAAATAAAAATAATCATTTTTATTTGTGTTTACGGTCCACAGGTACCCCAAATTGAAATATCGGAAATTAAAGTTTAAGTTAAAATTTGTACCTACATTAATGTTTTCTTATCTTAATTCCCGTTTTGTCTAGAACTTAAAGCCATGTTAGCATAATTTTGGAACCTCAACGTGTTTGTAGATTGGGGTACCTAATCTGTAAGCGTATCGATATTGCCTGACGGCTATGTTTAGAAATCTCTATTAAATCTATCTCTTTGAATCTTTGAGGAGCTAAAAGTTTCCTTTAACAACGTGTTCTTAAACAAGAAAGAAAATATATTGTGAGGCTTCTAAAGTTTGACAGACTTTACCCAAAGTTATTTAACAGATGCTAAATTATATCGTACGACAGCAGACATTTTAATAAATACTCAAGGTTATTGGTACAAGAAAAGGCAAAACACTCGATAATATTTTGACACAATCTCGTCTCCTAATATATCATTCTCACTTGACCTTTCGGCGTGTTATTCCAATCGCCCCCTGAAACCAGGCGAGTAGACGAGCTAGGGGCGAAAACGTTGTTGGTTGTTATTAAATTTCCAAAAATGGTCCTGAAATTTCGTTGACAAGTCATACCCTCTTCAATACATCACGCTAATGAATTTCTATTTCATCCTAGGTATATAAACTTAAACTGCTATTTAAAAATACTTAGTTGGGATTGAATCATCAACACTTTGATTGGCTATACAGGGTGACATCCGGGCCGTGGAGATATAATGACTTAGATTAGTACCTAGGTTAGTATATCTATCTAGTTAGTACTAGGGAGGGTTCGCTGAGCAATTTTCACTATGGAAACAACGTAGAAATCGTAAAAAATCTCCTAATTATGAGTGAATTGAGCTTATAAATAAATAATAATCAAAATCATGGGTCATGTTACACAAATCGACCTAGTCCCACGGTAAGCTCAATTAAGGCTTGTGATGTGGGTACCAAGCGACAATATATATAATAGAATACGATACATATTTATAATACTTAAATACATAGGATAGCCACGACCAGGGAACAAGTATTTGTGATAAATAAATACACAAATAATGCCCTCGCCCGGATTCGAACTCGGAACCTTCAGCTTTGTTGGCAGGGTCACTACCAACTAGGCTACAGAGGCTGACTAATTGATAGTTAAGTATCAGTTAAGTTATATTAGGCGATTTTTATTGTAACTAGAAAAATAAAAGAGGGATGGATACTCTTCGCCGCAAAGTGATATGGTCGCTTTATGTACAAGTCCTACAGGGGTGTCAAATCAAAGTCAAATAATTCTTTATTCAAATTGGAATAGCAACAAACTCTTTGAAATCGTCTAAGTGAGGCTCCACTGACGCGGAGCGGAGCGGAGCTGTGGGAGTTCGACCAATGAGACCGCATCACAGTGTTTCGAATTCGAATTTGAAGAATGTAATTGGTCAATTTTGCACAGCTCCGCTTCGCGTCAGTAGACCACACCCAAGAAAAACTGTATGCGCCCTCGCTCGCTAACCAAGTGTAATATTAACCCGGCCGGCGTTTGTCACTAAGCAAATGTCAGCGGCGCGTTGCCGGGAAATTGAATTGGTAATTTAAGTGTGATCGAAGGCTTTGCGGCGGTGTGTGCAATTTGAGGCGTTGTCACAGCTGCGTGCGGATTGAGCCGAGCTTGCGATTGCTTTGTTGATTGATTGAGGCCTGTAATTGTGAGGTTGAGAGTGCTGATGACCTTTGAATGGAAACTTAGGGTTTGTTGCGTCTATATCGTAATCATGTCGTGTTTTGTTCGTTTATTGTGGCAGTTTTGGTTGTATATGTATAGTTATTAATTAAAAGTCGGTTGATTCTGTAACCATTTTCGGCAATTGCTGTTCTTTTTTTACCAATAGAATCTTGAAAGTTGTCAGGGCTTCGTTATGCAGAGTTTTTAAAGGATGGATATTACACACAATGATTTCTGAAACAACTCATTTCAGAATATTGACTTTATATAATCGACTCTTATTGTTAAAGTTTCGCAATAGTTTAAAGCTACTTATGTTATCCCTTCACAGGAATCCGGATGCTCGACCAGCCCTACATGACGGACCTGATCGAGGCCAACTCTATGGGGCACGAGCCCCACAAGATCCACATCTACAGCGCGTCCTGGGGCCCCACAGACGACGGCCGGACGGTTGACGGCCCCAGGAACGCCACTATGAGAGCCATCGTCAGGGGAGTTAACGAGGTAAGCTTGTATTGAAATCGGACTACCAGACAATCGACACTCCGGCATCACTTCATGGTAAGTTTTTTGTATTTTAAATGGGCTTACTCATGGCCGCTGACTAGCCGAAGCCAGAGATGCGGTCTACGATGGAGTTCGCCCAGAAGGTGCCTATTCACCCTTGACTTAAAGGTCAGCGGGTTATAAAATCTCGGAAATATTAGACGCCGGCAGGGAATTCCACTCCTTTGCAGTACATAGGAACGCATAACAAAAGAAGACGCAAAGCGCTTCATGCGAATAAATAGAATATCTACCAAATAAAATAAAAAAAAACTTTGGTTTTGACATTTGGCATTACTAAATATTGCGCATACTGAATATTGATCGAATCAAATTTACACTCGGCCCGTTACTTACACGAAGAATATTGAAATGTAAACAAAATTGTCAGCGTGCAATAAGTAACGAATCATTAGCTTTAAAAAACGCTTCAATTGTATAAGAACGTTGGTGTTCTGACCATTCAGACATGTTGTAAACAAAATCCGCAATATTCAGTAATGCCAAATGTCAAAACCAAAGTATTTTTTTAATTTCATAATTGACTTTGAAAACAGAAATCTGCCACCGGACACCCTGTACATAACCCTGAAAACAATACAACGATGTTTTGAATATTTGTGTAAAAATAAAACTCTACAGTAAACAACTCTCAGCATCATACATGTTGCCTACTTTTGCTTTTGGAGTGCACAATCTATGTTACATGTAACCTTATTTAATTCACAGTAAAACCTTTAGCTGAAAATAAATTGAAACGAACACTAAACTCCATGTACCTATAAGTTGATATACTGAAAGCTCACTTTATTGAACAAACTAACACGTACTTGTTTGTTCAAAGACGCCCACTCACTTAAGTTGAAAATAAAGTATAAAGAAAGTAATATGAGTATTATGTAGGTAGGCTTTGCTCACGAAATTATTTGTGTTTTCTTTAGCGACTTAAACACACTTGGAAAATAATATTGGAAATTCACATTGAGTACCTATTACGTATGTTTAATTTGTTTTATTTGAAATTGCTTCGAGTTAATAAACATAAGCGTGTATACGAATGTTTGTTTGATTAATTTACTCGATTGGGTTTTTTAAAACTCGTATTTGTAAATTATAAATATTAGATGTCATATACCAAAGAAAAACGACCAAGATCACCTATGTCCGAGGTGGGGAGGTGGGGGTGTGACTACTGGAGAAAAATTAAAAATACAAATCAAAATATTTAGTTAATAAATAATTTGATTTGTGTTTTCACAATATGTTCGTATTTGTAACTTGATAAATTACTTGTCTAATATTCGAATACTGAATACTCGCGCGTAGAACCGATGGCCGTTGGGACGGGAAGGTTCTTGAGTGGCGGCCACGTACCGGAAGGCGTAGCGTGGGTAGGCCCCCCACAAGGTGGACTGATGACCTGGTGAAGGTCGCAGGAGTCCGCTGGATGCGGGTGGCGCAGGACCGGTCATTGTGGCAATCTTTGGGAGAGGCCTATGTTCAGCAGTGGACGTCTATCGGCTGATATGATGATGATGATGATGATTCGAATACTAACCGCGCTAGTAAATCTGGCCCTAGTGAAAAAGAATCAGAACCCCCCGAGTCTTGTAAAAAGGGGTATAAAGTTATACATACCGTTTTTCGTATACGTAGCGAGATACCCTTCTTCACTAGGAATTGACTTTTATAGTTCAATTGGCAATCAAGTATTCGTGCCGCCCATGGTTGAGCAGCTACCGTAGCCTATGGATGACAGCAACTGTAGAGTTGGCACATCCGCGTTGTCGACTCTTTAAAATCTCCTAGGTATTTGTAACAAGAAGACCCACAGTCTGCAAATAGGCAATAGAAAACGTTTAGGCTCCTCGGGGTCTCCCGTCGCCCGTCGCACCATGCATCGTTTTTGACAGCTGGTGACCTTACACAACCATACAATGATATGAGCACCTATGAGTAGGATCTAATGTTATTTGCAGACATCGTACGATTTCCAGCATTTTTAGTGCAGTGTGGTTCAATTAAGGGATGTGAAGTAAGGTATTCGAAAGGACATAGCGAGTTAAGGTTCATCTTTGTGTTACAACGTCTTATGACACGTTATAGCTAAAAATTGACCCCTGGATTCCTTTGACTCAGCTAAATTTCACCAAAAACCCTAGAAGTTTAGTTAAAGGAATCGAAGGTTCAGTTTAAGTTGAAACGAGTAATAACACGTTGTAAGACAATACCGAACCTTAATTCACTATCTCCTTATAAATAACTTACACCATATCCTTTAATTGAAATACATTGCACCAAAAATGCTAGAAATCGTACGATCTCTGGTTATTTGACTGCGATTTTCTGTAAAGTAGTGATGTAATTCCCAATTTGCATGAGATGATATTTACTGATCAGGATATAACCTACCGTGAAAAATATTTCACGTGTTGCCTCCCTCTTAAACTTTCGTACGAATTCACAAGTAAAATAGAGAGAAAATATGTCGAACGTGATTAGCATTAAACCTTGCTTTCACATAAAGTGGTTCAATAACATTCGCATCCTATTTGACTGGCTTTACGGTTGATTAAAATCTAAAGGAACCTAATTCAATCACTTGAGGAAACTCAAGTATTTGTCCCGAAATTCACTCCACTTAATTAGATACGGTAATTTTGAGTTAATTTTCGTTAATGAAGGCTGTTGGGCGCAGATTTCAAATTTGCTGAATACTTAACTCTCACTTCATGTAATGTAAGGAAGCAGAATGAAGTACCCAAAGCAATCAATTTAATAAATGTTTATGATAGTGTTTGTAATTACGGAAGATTTCAAGAGTAATTTTTGCGAATGAAGATACCTTAAATTTTTGAAACGTGCTACGTTTTTTATTTATGCTTCTAGTCTCTAGCTTGCCTTCAAAAAGGGATACTTTATTAAATTTTATATCGTTTTCCATATTATTTCTTAACTGATGAGGTTTTAATCTTTTTCTAGGCTATTGAGCTTACCATGGGACTTTAAGTGTCCCAAGATATTTTTTTATTTTAGTTATTTAAATATAATTGTTAGCACGTAATATTTCCAACTTGACTGTCGGTACATACCATATTATGTCGCATGTCGCAACATAATACGTAGGGTTAGATCACCACCTCCCCCCCGCCCCGTAGTCTATGAAGTATGAACCTTGTAAAGTGTTCGAAACGTCGGGGTGAAATTAATACGTGATATAATCCGTTGTCATACATTTATCTCATTTATTATCTAAGTAATTGTTAATTAAAATTTCATTGACATTTATTGCACAGTGGGCGTCTGGCGTCTAGGTAGGATATCGAGCTCGTAATCCGTCCCGTAGGCACATTAGACAGGATCTCATTAACTAATTACACTAATTGGGATAATGATCAATTAAGCGAAGTAACACAACCCTAATGAATCTTGAAAATACCGTCAGTAAAATTCACACAGACAAATGATACTAGCTGTAGAATAGATGAAACTTGCGATCTCTTTTTCTGTCATTTAAATACAACGAATTCCGAAAACAATCAAAAGGATAATATACGAACTTACTTAAGTCGACTTTTTATTAGTTCAGTTTTATTTGGTAAGTTTATTTCATGATCAATATAAGGTTAAAATTTCGCACACTACCCTTATTAAAATAGAAAAATGTTTATTTCGAATAGGTACCGTACAATACGTACGTACGTTCGAATAGGTACGTACCGTATATAAATCTGAATCAACAAACATGAAAGTTTTAGGAGTGAGAAACAGACAGAACTAATGGACATACCTAATTTAGAATAAAAACAACCCACACACTGATCCGAAGTTTCTAACTTTTACACCACAAAGTTATGAGATCAACAAAAATTCATTTATTGCTTTCCAAATATAAAACATGACCACATTTCAGCGACCAGCGTGTGTTGCGGCCTAGAAGGATTTGATCTAATTGTTGTACGATTGATTTGTCTAGTTAGGAGTGTAGTTATTATATACATTAGGTAATTTAGGTATTGTTGTTCTCAAGCTGTAAATTGAGAAATTTTTATTTAAGGATATTTAAGAAATATTTTAATAAATACATTATTCGATGAGGTCTTCGAGAGAACTGGAACATTAAAAATCAATTCAGTGCATTTTCTCAAATAGCATTTTCTTACATTAATTATAATATTTTTCTAACCTCGTGAGGCCCATGGCCCATTATAACAACGAACAAATTTTAATCACATTTAACTAGAACCGAGTTGCAATTGTTTTGTTTCATCAAATTTTGTGATAAACTGAAATCAACTTTACTTCCTGCCGAGTGGGTAAAAATTCCAATGACGAATTTTGGAAGACTAGGTTCTCAAAATAAAATTAACTTAAAATGATTTATAATAATTCGAAGGACAATATGCTAGTTTTGTGAAATGACAGCCCAGTTTCATAATTTGAAATAAATAAAAAGTTTTTCTTTTCTTAAGTTAGAACGAAGGTCAATACCGAGATCAAGTGGCTCCAGTTACAGCACAGTAGGCGATATCATAAAAATAATTGATCAATAACACATTCATTACGATCATCACCAAAGATAAAATATAATGTGCCGTTAGCCCGGTGGGCGTAAAACTGGAAGACTTTTTGTGACTATGTTTTCAAGTTAAATAAAAAACCGGCCAAATGCGAGTCGGACTCGCGCGCGAAGGGTTCCGTACCATTATCAATTTATTATTAAAGAAATACACTTAAATCAACCTATCTCAAAAACTATAAGAGATAATTTAATCAAACCAAAAATCGTTGGTAGAGTTTATTAATGTGCATACATATATTTTTTTTAGAATTTTATATCGCGTAGTTAAAAAAATAGAGGGGGGGGACACATTTTTCACACTTTGAGAGCTGATATCTCGAAAACGATTTTCTTAAATAAAAATGAGATTTATGAACCTTCATATAATTTTCAAAGACCTTTCGATTAATACCCCACACGCGTATATACAACTAAAAAAATTTTTCTATCCCTCAGTTACATGTATGGAGGGCCCCCACCCCAATGGTTTTTTTTTAAATTTAGTATCATAATAATGTAGCGGTTCAAACAACACATATCCTGTCCAAATTTTGTTACTGTAACATTTATAGTTTCCGAGTAAATAGGCTGTGACAGACGGACAGACGGACAGACGGACATGACGAATCTATAAGGGTTCCGTTTTTGCCATTTTGGCTACGGAACCCTAAAAAGGGCGTCTTAGACAATGAATTTGGTGTTTCTAAATCCTAAAAATACTGCATTCTCCACATACTTACGGTTTATTATAAGTATAACAAGTATGTGCCCTTATTTGATGCATGGTGCAAAAATCCAATACAAAAATTATACCCATAGCACAAGCCATATTTTGAGCCTACCGTGGGACTATGTCGTGTTGTGAAAGGATGTCCCATGGTCATTTTAGATGGTTTCACTCGCAAAGAAGTGTGCTTTGTTTCATATTTAAGGAGTCATATCATCGTATATTCATCACAGGTTAGTTTTGAGTGACGAATCTACAAGTGAAACGACCTATACCTAAGTATTATAATGAATTTGTCTTTTCAAAATTCTGATGGACGATAAGAAATCCATTATTTTTATTTTTAGGGTAACCCACGCTCATTTACTCCTTTCACAAGACATTATTGCACATCTGAACTCCTTTTCATAACAAGCAGTGAACCATTCCGGTCGCCAAGGGGTGTCAGGGTGGCCGGAGGTAAAGGGAATCGACCAGTAATCCGATATTTTCCTAAGCCTAATGGATTCCTGCAAGTCACCTATTTTCCCAGCCGTTTAGGTCCTTAGTGGGGAAAGGAGTGGATAACGACTTTAAAAGGTAGTGCTGTTTTATTTATCTCAAGATAGGTACCTACCTGGTATAATATAGAAGCAATTTACTTTACACAGTCCACTGCTGGGCGTAGGTATTTACTTATGCGTATGGATGCGTTAGGAGGTAATGCCCATAATCGCCACGCTGGGCAAACGGGTGGGCGATCGCAGTAATGTGTCCATTATGATGACGCTGACGTCGATCTTTAACAAATGAATGGTCAACGACACTTCGACCTTAGTCGACACTTACGACACCCGCGGGAAGAGTTGGGAATATAAGTTAATCTTATATTTGAATTATTTGTGACAGACTACTGTAAAACCACTCAACGTAGATCGGAAGCTACCGACTCTGGTCTTACGAGTACCTATGTTATTTACGGGGCACTTACAGGGATTGTTTTATCGACTTCGTTATGATATTTACCGGGTCGTTACAGGGATTGTTTTGTGTCTGAAGACCTAGTGGCAGCGTTTTGAACTCCTTTGGTTCCACTCGAACTCTGCAGCCCTACGTATTTTCTATGGAGTGTAATTATTATAGTAATATCTAAGAGTGATGCTTGATTTTTCTGACAAATTAACTATTCAAAGTACATTCCCGTTGTCAGAGAGGTTTTTGGACGCTGAATAAGCCTGCTAGGGGAGTTATTCACACATTCGATAAGATTGCAAACGTAATGGTAGGATTTTTTTACGATTAGTAAAATAAATTAGGGGTTGTAGGTATATAATACACAGGGACTGAAAGCAGCTTGGTTTTATGAATGAATGAATTAATGAATACATTTAGTTCAAGTAACTAATAGACTCATACAGTTTGTTAGTAGACTTATGATTCTAATGTTAGTAGGTACTTAATTTAACTGTTTTATACTACACTATATACTACTACTACCTACTACTAATTTACCTAACTGTTTTATACTTTGTACTGAATTTCTAACCCTATAAGTGTTGTTTAGGACAAGGTGGTCAATAAATAAGGTTTTGGGACACATAATATGTTTTGGAAGTTTCAGAAGGGTCGATTTTTATGTATATGTATGTAGGTACCTACGTGGTACTACTATAACTATTTAGAACTACTACTTGAACTTATTTCTAAAAATACCTAAGGGGCTTATTCTGATTCCCAAAACCTCACTGGCAGCGGAAATGCACATATTTTTTGGCCACCTTGTATATTACATACACAATAGTATTATCTTTTCAAGTAACTTGTTACTAAATCTCAGCAAGACAAGCTTTCTTCTAAGTAACTAGAATGGCGTAGTTGCTCTGTCTTGCCACTTTCAGCGACAGCGGCTTAAGTACTTAGCTAACAATCACGCTAGACAATGAACTTTCATAAACTTAACCTTTATATACCTGCTCAGCTGTTCTAATACTCTTTAAGATCGTTTAAAGCACATTTGAAAACTATTTTTATAAATTATATTGCATTGCGAAATTGGACATCTTTTATTGGCTTTGTTAACTGTACACTCAGTTTTGTAAATTTCTTATGTACTGCTGTTGATGCCTCAAATAAATAAAAATAGTAAAGTGTGCAATTCACAAAAAGTTTGTACATTTGGAGCACGTTTTGATAAAAATTGGTAGGCTGGTAGAGTCAATGATTCTGAGCAAGATTCACCACATTTCCCAAAATGTCCCAGGAAGTTTGTATGGATGTTTCCTTTTTTGTTACCAGATTATTATACATTTTCAGTGCCAAAAAAGGAATGTTTCATACAAACATTTTGGGACAATTTAGGAAATGTGGTGGATCTTGCTCAGAATCATTCCCTTACCATCTCGTACCTTAAAAACATCATTACCTTCTCGTATCTTAAAAAAAAGTAGAGATAAATAGTTAGAGATAGAGAGAATAAAATTTTGCAATATACCTGTGATTTTTTCTCTCCTGCCAATATATTTTTCACACTACCTATTCTTCCTTTTCCCCGGGCCTTTTCTTCCCTGATGGGAGGGATCAAAGTGGCACTTTTCTGTTCACAGACTTTCTATTGTCAGCCTAAAAAAATACAATGAAATATGAAAATAAACAGTACGTTCATAACTGATAAAAATTTCTTCAGAATCGATTATTTGCATAAATATTAAATATGTGATATAATCTTTTATTTTTCTCATAGGTGGTGTGAAAAGCAGTATGTGTCACAAGGTATTAAAATTATTTCGTCTTGGGCGTTAACGCTTGTATCCTTCATTACGCTCAGGATTCCACTTTAGAATCCCTCTCTACGGTCGGGATTCAATTGTGGAATCCGTCGCTCCATTCAGGATTCAATATACGCCCACGCCGGAAATATGCCATTTTGATCCCTTGTGACACAATCTACTATTGTTTTAGTATTATTGACACTCTTTGTTAATTTTGTACGTTTGCACTTAATTTAGTGGGCACTTGGGCAGTTGTCAACAATATCATCTCTAAATAGGGAATCAACGTTTATTTTCCGTTAGGTAGTTGGTTGCGAGCGCTGTTCCGTTTTCATTGGCAGCATCATTTCCTGCCTTCACGTTTGGCATCTGTGTAACGTATATGAACCCACAATATGTGTATGGAGTGCCTACTGTCCCTAAAGTACTTCTCGAACCAAAAATATTGAATGTAATATCTTCAAACCTCCATGTAAAGTCGAAAGGCCGGCAATGCACTTGTGATCCTGGTGTCGCTCAATGTACCTACATGGTAATTGTGAGGAAGAGAGTAAGATTAAATTAATTTGTAGAATTTGTATTTGAGCCGTTTGCAGCAAAGAACCCTGGGGGGATAGTGGGTCTTTAACCCTTTGACCGCCACAGTCGGCCATAGACGGCAATGGGAAATCGTGCCTACGACGCCAAACGACGGCTACAGCCGTCAACGTCGCCAAAACAATAGCGACTTACGCGGTAATTCTTAAAGTTCAATTTCGTTGAAATAATCGTGAACGCATGGCGTCTGGAGCTCGGCATATTCCTACGCCCTTTGGCGGTCAAAAAGTTAAAGAGGTACATAAGTCACTAACTGTATACCATCTGACGTGTGACTAGAACGCTGGAAATCTAGCACAGCGGATCAGCATTGCCATTCAACGTGGCAATGCTGCCAGCCTTCTGGGCACGCTTCCGATTGACAGTAATCGGGGGTAATTTTTTATTTATAGTTTAGTAGTACCTAGTTTATTTTCGTAAGTTTATTTTAGGCTCCAGTTTAATAATTGTTTTTGTATAGCTAATGTAAATAACATTTCAATACTTAAAACTAAAACTTGTACCATTTGAAGAAATATAAAACACATACCAAAAACGGAATCCTAAGGTCATAAGAAAACCATCTCCATCTAAAAAAATAACGAATGTCTTTCCGATGCTCTTTCCTAGCTGCTAGCACTTTAGCGCTTATCGCTGCAATAAAACATTCCTTTTTGTTTTTTCCCTTTGTGCGAAAAAAGGTCTTAGGGATTTACGCCTGTGCCTGATGGTCTGGAAGAGTTATAAATCGAAATGAGACTTGAATTTATGTGGGTACAATAAAAGCGAGCGATAAATTTACCTTCAAACATTTATCCGTCTAGTACTTAGATCTCAAAGGTTCTTTATATTTCACGCCTATAAAAAAAGACAATTAAATAAATGAATATTTAAGTAAAAATCTTACACGGGCTTTTTTAAGCACAAATTAAATGGTTTGAGATAAAATTACAAAACTTGAAAGCACAAATAGACAAACAATTAAAATAATGTTAACGAAAGTGACGTTTATGGCTAAATTTAGTACAACCGAAAACCGTATATCCTGAAAACTGATGTTAATATACCCAAAAACAGTACAACTGTTATGATATATGTTAAATAATTCCACTTGTTTTCAATCTTATCAGATCGATTTGTTTTCATTCTTTATTTATCAATTTTTCGGGCACCGGTCTCAAAAACGATCACCCTGTGGCACTATGTTTTTGTATTTTTTTCTTGTACAGAATTTTTGTACTATATAATGACGTCGAGGCTCATCAATCGTGGGTTCACCCACGATTTTTTCGAGTCTTGCCAGTTAAAGGGTTATGTAGGTAGGTTACTACTCTTTTATTACGGTGGTCACCCGGTGGTGTGATATATAAACATTATAACTTATTCATACTTATGTTTCACTGATCGACCGTGTGAATACATAAATACATATATTTCAGTAAAATTCAGAGGAGCTACAACACCATTCGATGACTTTGATATTTAAGAGCTTTGAAGCGAATCCTGGCTTCGGATGAAAGGTAATGTCAAGGACTTTACTCGCGTAACGAGCCGTGACGAACCCACTGCTAAGGAATCTCAGAAGAAGCGTAAAATTAAGCGAGCCACTACGTCAACCAGTCTAATTTGATCCTAAAGCCTAGCAATAGAAAAGTGTGTGCCGCTATCATTTTGAAAAAAAAGTCGAAATCACCCAATTTTCCTTCAACGCATCGGCATCGGCATTGTTTGAAAATTACTAGAAATTTCCATTTATTTTTTTCTTCTTATTTATGATCCTGTGATGTTCAAGATTAGGGTAGAGAGTAGGTATGTTATGCAATTTTTGTTCTAAT
>JALPQI010013628.1:0-33512 GCA_025490895.1 Thaumatotibia leucotreta | reverse complement strand
AAAGACAAAATAAGGTGTACACAAAAATGTTCAAAAATATGTCCCAGTGCACTCTAATCATGTGTAATAAGAACGTCGTAACATATTTATGAGAGGATTCTTTCGATATCTCTGACAACTAGAGACCTTTACATCTCTAGCAGTATAATAATGCTAATTTTAACGTTTAACTAAAAACAATTGTATGCTCTTTCACATATATCTTTACATCATACATTTCTCAAAATTCATTAAATTTATATAATTGTTCTGACTATTAGAGACTTCATCTCTAGTTAATGTACTATATCTGTATTTATATTAAATCAAATTTATGTTTCGTTTTTAATTAATGCATGTTAGCTGTAAGATGTTATAAAACTATTATTTGAAAAAAGAAAGTCCCGCTGAGTTTCTTGCCGGATTCTTCTCAGGCAGTGGTGTAGGGTTAGAACCGGAGGTAGTTTTTTTTCTCTCATTCGCTATTTAGTTTCACGATTCAAAAGCGCTCGTTGCTGGGCCTAATTGAATAAAGAATATTTTGACTTTGACTTTCGACTTTGAAACTTGGTTTGCACTTGACTTGTACCTGTGCCCCAGTGAGGGTGGCGACGTCAACGATGGTGTCAGCCTTCAGGTCGCGATGCGCGTACACCACGCCGTCGCTCAGCACCAAGCGACCTGACCATTGAGAACACTTATTGACATGCGCTAGGTACAGATGTAGTGAGAAATGACTTGCCTTCGGAAACGTTCGTCAACGTCATGCTGTTTCAGTCTATCTCACTGAGACTGACAGTAACAGCTGCCATGCTACTTCAGTCAGACTCGGTGACACTGCCTGAAACAGCATGTGTTTACGAACGTTTCCAAAGGCAAGTAATTTCTCACTACACCTGTACATCACTGATGACGGTAGCAAAAATGCACTTGTCACTAGTGCTTAGTTAAATATCGACTATTCTATCGACGGATGTCGATAAATTACTATTGATCAATACATTTTTATGATTTAGAAATGTATTGATCAATAGTAATTTATACAACCGTACGTAATCAAAGCAGATCTAAAATTGATAAACAATAATATGTCAGTAATACCCAAGTACCATAGAACAGTTACAAAACCAAAATTAAAGTCTAAAAACCAGTTTGATAACGTTCAAAAGTTCAAAGTGCACTTGTTAAGATTACTTTTACATCCTCAAGGCGATATATCAGAATGTGTTGACTAAAAAGTTGGTGGTTTCAATTTCAAAAATCTTATATAATTTGATATCTGAAAAAGAAGTGGAACTACTAGGGAAACGTAATAAGTATAATCTATAAATTTCGGGTCCATATTGGCACTTATACAATTTTTTCTTCGAATTTTTTTACTAATACCGTTTTTTACTCATAATCATCATTACTCCGAAAATTTTGTCTCATACTTTTTTTCTTACTAAAAATTATACTTCTACCTACAATGTTCATAACGATTTTTATTTCGAAATTTTATCCTCCTAAAGTCGTCAAGTAGATTAATCTATACCCATAAACTTATTTGAAATAAATTGTTTATTTATAAACATTTTCCCATTAGGTTCACCCTGTTGTGGCATAATTCTTTTATGAATAATTCTATATGACATAAACTATGTACTTAGTCATAATGGGCTTTGTGCAGAAACGGGTTGTGGCATACTCAACTTTAGCATATTTCGTTGTGGCAGATTTCGAGTTGTTCGAATATTATTGGAGCATAATTTCGATGCTCCTATTTATGATGAGGCATAATCTGGATTTGCATAAATAATATCAGTATAGTTTGTTTTAGCATAACAGAGAAGGAATAATTACAACCTCTCAATATAATCGAGGTAGTAGTAATATTCTGTACGTGACTTACTGTGTTACTGAGCTGAGTACTTTCTAGGTTGCTAAAAAAAAAATAACCTAACCTATCCTTAGTCTTCTAACCTAACCTATCCGAGTCGGATCTGCCCCGGGAGGTTTTGTTCGCTCGCTCACTGCAGAAATTTTCACCCTAACAACAAATTTGCCCAAAAAAAATGCAAATCTAATTTCTGTCTTATAACACTCGGCGTAAATAATGATATGCCAAGATAGTTTTGGACAAAATAATGTTCTAAATATTGTTATTTAAGCCAAGTGATGTTTCTGCCTCATTAAGATTATGCCAAGTCTGTTATGACCTAAGTAAGCGTTTCGGACAAAAAAAGTTAGATAGAGGGAACCCGTTTAGTACGGTACTCTGCCACAACCTGATTTGTGCAGGTAGTGTTTACAGTAATAGCACGATTTATATTTAATTAAACAAAAATAATTCATACATAAAACCAGTACAGATAAAAAAAAATATAACATTAGATTATATAGCATAAAAAATATGTATGAAAAACAACATTATGAACACAAATAATTCTAAGTGATGATAATTATGAACAAAGATTACTTCTAGATACCGATCATTATGATGTTAAATTGTATAAGAAACATTTTCGGAGTTCCAATAATCTAAGTTGCAATTTTATAAATACTTTGGCGCACCCATAAATTTCAAATTAAATAATTGTTCATATGGATGTCGATAGAATAGTCGACATTTCATCAAGCACTAGTGAAAAGTTCATTTTTGCATCCGTCGTCCGGGCTTTGTACATTACATCACGCATATTGTGTGGCTCGGGCATTAATCGTATGTGTTTTCAAACGACTTTAAAAAAATTAAAGAAAAAAAAACCTTTTTAAAAACAAGCTTTTATTATTTGTTTATAAAATGAACTAAAAAGTTAAAAATAAATTAACTCTAAAAAGAAATATAACACTTTGTAACTTGATTGTAACCTTTAACGACAAATAAGCGTCTTCGTCTAGGACAAAATAATTCCATATTGTACAAATTTATTTAATTTTAACACTAAAACTTTTCACCATACATAATTATTCAATGTCGTCCCCCCTCTTTATCATAGTCCCATTTATAAATGAAAGCGTGTTACATTTAATACAACACAACATTTTCCTCAAGCTATCACAATGTAACACGCTTTCATTTATAAACGGGACTATGATAAAAATGGGGGGACGACATTGAATAATTATGTATGGTGAAAAGTTTTAGTGTTAAAATTAAATAAATTTGTACAATATGGAATTATTTTGTCCTAGACGAAGACGCTTATTTGTCGTTAAAGGTTACAATCAAGTTACAAAGTGTTATATTTCTTTTTAGAGTTAATTTATTTTTAACTTTTTAGTTCATTTTATAAACAAATAATAAAAGCTTGTTTTTAAAAAGGTTTTTTTTTTCTTTAATTTTATTTTTAACTTTTTAGTACCTCTATTTTTAATTCGAGATTTACTACGACGTAGTTCGCAGCGCGTAGCAGCGTTATTCCGTTATGAAGTCCGTAGTTCGTTCACATGATATGTAATATGTACTGATTTAAATATCAATAATGTTGAAATGATGTAATCACTTGTTCGTTATTTGTAACGTTTCTTATTCTATCCATTTCTTTTAATGCATCAACATTACAAGGTTTCTTCGACGTCAACTTGAAGCAGTCAAGTTCTTCGATTTAAAGACCTGCTAAAGACCTAACTCGGCTTAAAGCTACATAAGCTTGACCAGCAGCGAACAATTTGGAGCCTAGATAAATAACAGCATGATCTACAGTAGTTCCCTGCATTTTATGCACAGTTGAAGCCCAAGACAAGACAATCGGAAGCATTCTTCTTTCAGCTGTGCCGTGATTAAATTTAGCAGGAAATTGAACTGATTTAGGGTGTATTATGTGAATGCCATCGTTACCAAAGTCTACGCGAACCGATGGTACATCGCTATCGTATAGTTGAGCACGTCTGTAATACGGCCATATGATTTCAGTGATGTGACCTATAGCTCCATTCACAAGTCCCTTAGGAACGTCAACGTTAGACCTCAAAATAACTTTAGCACCAACAATGTTTTGTTAATGTCCGTGTGTATTATTTTATTAATATCAATCTGGTCATTCTTTTTTGATCCATCAATTAATTGATCTTGTGCTATTATTTTAAACATTTGTGTATTCTTCTTCCTAAAATGTTCGAGAACGGCTGAATTATGTTTATTGACCTGCTGATTCGTTGGGTAAATAAGTAGAGCTTTTTCAATCGAGAACTCTCCAGAGCTATTTGAAGATACTTTCTGCATAAGATCAGAAAAGTGTTCGGTGGTCAGCTCACCTACTCTTAAAGCGTTCAATATTATATTCACAAACTTGTCGCAACCTTTTTGTCTCATGTTCTCTTTTAGCTCTATTAAAGAGAACAAGCGCCACAAATGTGTCGCTGGAACCATTCTTGCTGGTTGATCGAATACTTGGTTTCCGCGTACCGGAGGCAGTTGCATTAGATCGCCGAACAATAAGACTTTGGTAACGATGGCATTCACATAATACACCCTAAATCAGTTCAATTTCCTGCTAAATTTAATCACGGCACAGCTGAAAGAAGAATGCTCCCGATTGTCTTGTCTTGGGCTTCAACTGTGCATAAAATGCAGGAAACTACTGTAGATCATGCTGTTACGGTGGTCTTAATGTGCTCTTGTTTGGTATTTTGCCTATGTGCGCGTTGTTCTAACGATTCGTTTTCTCTATGTTTAGCAGTAGCTAAACTTATTTTTTCTAAGCGTTGCTGCTTGTGGACATCGCTTTCATTAGCAATCTTGTCCTGCCTCTTCAATTTCGCCTTCTCTAAACGTCGTTATCTTTGTGTAGTTGTTTATGTTTTCTTCATGTTATTCCCACGAGTATAGGACAAATAACGGTCCATCCCCCCAGAGGTCCGTTGTAGAGGGATAAGGGCTACAATACAACAGGGTTCGCCCTGGTACCCTGAGGCGCAACGTTAGCGGCAAGACATGTTTATACACCCTCATACCATTCAGCCCTCGGCACGTGCTCACCTTGGCATGGGGTCATCCATCCAATCAATCATATATATGGGACGAAAGCAAGAGACTCGTCAAGACGAATTAAACGAGACCAAACTCGATGGGGTTGCGTCGTTTAATTACGGAGTTTATATGGCCACATACCGGCTCCATCATCAGACCTTGGTTACCATATAGTATCAAAGTACTCGTCAAGACTAATCCAATGAGCCCAAACTTGATGGGGTTGCATCGTTTAATTACGGAGTTCCTATGGCCACCTTACGGCTCCAACATCAGACCCTGGTTACCATATAATACCAAAGTACTCGTCAAGACTAATCCAATGAACTCAAACTCGATGGGGCTGCGTCGTTTAATTACGGAGTTCCTATGGCCACCTTCCAACTCCAACATCAGACCCTGGTTAGCATATAGTATCAAGTACTCGTCAAGACTAATCCAATGAGCTCAAACTCGATGGGGTTGCATCGTTTAATTACGGAGTTCCTATGGCCACCTTACGGCTCCAACATCAGACCCTGGTTACCATATAATACCAAAGTACTCGTCAAGACTAATCCAATGAACTCAAACTCGATGGGGTTCCGTCGTTTAATTACGGAGTTCCTATGGCCACCTTACGGCTCCATCATCAGACCCTGGTTACCATATAGTACCAAAGTACTCGTCAAGACTAATCCAGTGAGCTCAAACTCGATGGGGTTGCATCGTTTAATTACGGAGTTCCTATGGCCACCTTCCGGCTCCATCATCAGACCCTGGTTACCATACAGTATCAAAGTACTTGTCAAGACTAATCCAATGAGCCCAAACTCGATGGGGTTGCGTCGTTTAATTACGGAGTTCCTATGGCCACCTTTCGGCTCCATCATCAGACCCTGGTTACCATATAGTATCAAAGTACTTGTCAAGACGAATCTAATGAGCTCAAACTCGACGGGGTTGCATCGTTTAATTACGGAGTTCCTATGGCCACCTTCCGGCTCCATCATCAGACCCTGGTTACCATACAGTATCAAAGTACTTGTCAAGACTAATCCAATGAGCCCAAACTCGATGGGGTTGCGTCGTTTAATTACGGAGTTCCTATGGCCACCTTCCGGCTCCATCATCAGACCCTGGTTACCATATAGTATCAAAGTACTTGTCAAGACGAATCTAAGGAGCTCAAACTCGATAGGGTTGCATTATTTAATTACGGAGTTCCAATGGCCACCTTCCAGCCCCATCATCAGATCAGCTCTATGTCACAATAACATTGCATTGTCATCCGATTTATACATGCATTCTAAATTTCAGCTCAATCGGAAACCGGGAAGTGGATCAAATTTAAGTTGCAAGATTTGATTACAGAACGACAGACAACGGGACAGGTGAAACTAAATAAAAGCTTGTAAAAAGGAGGAGGTTCTGAATACGACCTGACCATTAAGGAAACGTAGGACTAAGATATACGAGCTGATTTTTTTTAACTAGACTAGAATTGCAAAGTGACCGTCATTTTCAATAATTGACGGACATTTGTTATAAATGACCAGTCATTAAAGATATACATTGTGTATGGTTTCCGTTAATAAAGTATTAAAAATGGCCTACTGCCTATTTTTTAATACAGTAGTAATATTTTTTTTTATGACCAAGTATTTTAACTAATATTGACGTTAATTTCTCGTCTGAATACTGAATTTTTTTATTGCTCTGAGTCAAACCGTACACCTTGGATGTCATTAATGACCGGTCATTTATAATGAACGTCTCACTAATAAATCACTTTGCAACTCTAAACTAGACAAATGTTTACCTCGTAAGACCCACGATACTATTGATAAGGTGTTAGAGTTTAAATTTAAACAAATATTTTTTTTCATTAAATAGAATAAATCTATAAAACGGATAAACTTGCGTAAATTAACTAAATTTAACTTCATCCCGACGTTTCGAACACATTACAGAGTTCGTGGTCTGCGAGCGAGATATTTTTTTATTATGAATGCTAATGAAATTGGGTATATTGGTTATACAATACAATAATAATATTACCTTCTGCATCAGTATTGTTTATTTCGACGGTGCGTCCCGAATACAGCTGGTGGATATCGTCGGGTCTGCAAGTTAATATAAAATAAATAAGTTTAAATAACCTGACCTCTTTTCTATAGCTCTATTTATGACCCATGCAACCCAGGGGTTTATCCATTCCGTCACCATTTTTTTCTACATTTTGATTGTTGGTATAGGTATCGGACAGTTCTTGAGGCGAATAATTACACACACATCCAAATGAAGTACTAGTTGCAAAAAATGTAGTGAAGGAATGAATGACTTGCGTTAAAATATTCAAGCAAATCCCTTGAACAAACTTTTTGGTCGATCTTACAGTTGCAATTGGGTTTGCTGTCAGTACGAAAAAAAAACACTAATTTAAAATTCCCCGTGTGTTTTCATGACATGTTGATATGTGCGTGGCCTCAACTCTCGTGTCGATACCCATAACGGAATGGAAAGTTCCAAAAAATGTATGTAAATTTTGGGACAAAAATGTTTTCCTATTCGGATTGAAAGAGTTCACGAATCTGAGAAGAAATCATATAAAAATACCTATGTTACAAAAAAAGTAGGATATAAACTTGGAAAAAAAATGGACCCATTAACATGAAATTAGGTTTCGTTTTGGTAATTTATTGATTATCTCCGTAGTGGAAGTTGCTCAGCGCAGAGACCGAAACTGGCATTTTAGAAAAACCTCAAAATAGTGAACTATTTCGAGGTTTTTCTATTTAAATTGTTTTATACTCTTTATGTAGTACTCAATATTTTATGTTATTTACAACACCGTATTTTTAAATTAGTCCATTCATTTAGAAAAAAAAACCAGAAAGAATCGTTCTTTTGTATGGACAAAATACCCTGGTCCCTGGCTCGGCGTGACCGTCTCTACCACTCGTCCATTCCAGCTCATGACCCAAGAATCACCCAGCACAATAATCATGTAGGACCTGGTGGCCAGTGGGCCGACGGCGTTCTCGGCCAGACACAGTACGGCGTGCAGGTTGACGGTGGGCCCGGCTTGTACGGCGGCGAAGGCTGCCAGTACTGGTACCTGGTGGCCAGTGGGCCGACGGCGTTCTCGGCCAGACACAGTACGGCGTGCAGGTTGACGGTGGGCCCGGCTTGTACGGCGGCGAAGGCTGCCAGTACTGGTACCTGGTGGCCAGTGGGCCGACGGCGTTCTCGGCCAGACACAGTACGGCGTGCAGGTTGACGGTGGGCCCGGCTTGTACGGCGGCGAAGGCTGCCAGTACTGGTACCTGGTGGCCAGTGGGCCGACGGCGTTCTCGGCCAGACACAGTACGGCGTGCAGGTTGACGGTGGGCCCGGCTTGTACGGCGGCGAAGGCTGCCAGTACTGGTACCTGGTGGCCAGTGGGCCGACGGCGTTCTCGGCCAGACACAGTACGGCGTGCAGGTTGACGGTGGGGCCGGCTTGTACGGCGGCGGCGAAGGCTGCCAGTACTGGTACCTGGTGGCCAGTGGGCCGACGGCGTTCTCGGCCAGACACAGTACGGCGTGCAGGTTGACGGTGGGCCCGGCTTGTACGGCGGCGGCGAAGGCTGCCAGTACTGGTACCTGGTGGCCAGTGGGCCGACGGCGTTCTCGGCCAGACACAGTACGGCGTGCAGGTTGACGGTGGGCCCGGCTTGTACGGCGGCGGCGAAGGCTGCCAGTACTGGTACCTGGTGGCCAGTGGGCCGACGGCGTTCTCGGCCAGACACAGTACGGCGTGCAGGTTGACGGTGGGCCCGGCTTGTACGGCGGCGGCGAAGGCTGCCAGTACTGGTACCTGGTGGCCAGTGGGCCGACGGCGTTCTCGGCCAGACACAGTACGGCGTGCAGGTTGACGGTGGGCCCGGCTTGTACGGCGGCGGCGAAGGCACCGAGTACGGCGGCGGCGCCCGCGCAATCTCCTTTCATGCCCACCATCGATGCCTGTCATAAACAAACACATTATATTAGGTATAGTTCGAGAAACGAAACGACTGTTATCTTATCTTACTTATGACCTTTTGTTTTGCGTTAACACTTACTGAGCAGTCGAGCACTTTTCTATTGTTAATGACGCAAAACAAAAGGTCGTAAGTGAGATTAGAGTCGGTCAAATAATATTTCCCGAACTATACATTATCATCAGGGTCCTGCTTTATACTACAAGCTTACTAACAGTTCGGTCATGGATACACGCGAATTGCGACGCGTGTTTTATCTATTCATTGCGTAGTCTACACTCGCAACGCGTGGTGGATAGTTGGGATCACACGCAATGATTAAGAAAATAGTACATTACTATAGAGGACGGGAAACGAAGGGTTACAGGCCAAGTAGATATCTGAGGCCAGATAGTGATACGCGGCCTGTAACCCTGTTTCTCGCCGAGATTTGTATAGTGCTTTTCTCAAACTTGCCATGAAATAAAACGAACTGATTTCGCCGAACCATACTACTTAATTTGTAAATATACCAATAGTACAGTATCGTATAACATAAAAAAAAAACATTCGCGCCTAACTTTTTTTTTAATCTGTTTGAGGTCTCCTTTTACCTGTTGGTATAAACATTAGTTCTAAGGTTATTTTTTTTTTCTGTGGCTGAATGTCAAAACCTAGTGTCACAATTTGACGTTTCAAAACAAAAGACAGTTTGTTTGCAGTCCTAGGTGTGAAATAAATACATGAAATCTCTTTACATATCATCTTAGCACATGACACCGGATACATAGTATTTCCGGGTTTAATTTAACGTAAGTAACATCAACATTCCGTAGCAAGTTTGAGAAAACGCTATTTACGCTTGTCCGTGTAGCCGAGCTGTAAGTTGTAAGGCCTGAGTGCCGAACGTTGAGCGATGCGAGCGAGCGTTGCGTTGTATTATCAAACTGGAATTCGAAAGTAGTAGAAAGGGATTCGAAAGTACTATTAACACAGCAAATGACACATTTACCAAGAAAAGAGTTGTTTATAGATGTAGTGAGTGATCAATTAATCTATTGTCTGTGTCTGCACATAAACTATGAATTTATGAACATAACTATAAAATATATCCTAGATTTAATTACACACTATTATGTCAACAGTACTTTCAAATCCCATTCTAATCGCGGTTTGATAATATCATATGATTGTCCGAGGGATAGAAGATGTGCACTCAGGGGCATCAAGGCATATGCATGCGTACACAAAATCCTTAATAGAAGTGGAAATGAAGATGGACTGTCAAACTTCGTATAGTTTTGTATAAAATTGTTTTGATACAGAACTCGAAAAATAAAATAGTAAGCATCAAAAGGCTTCTTCATTTACTGTCACAACTACGCTTCGTCTATATTATTTGATTATGGACTACTTTCGAATACTTAATACTTTATTAATATTATAATTATATTGTATTACCTATATAGGCAACATTTTCTATAAAATCGAAGACGTCTATGTTAGTATTATAACCAAACATCGGAATTCTGGTAGCATTTTTGAGCTGTCATAGGGACTTCTCGTTTATCGACTACCGATTATATATGTTTATCGATAAATGTAAAATAATTATGATTTCAAATAGAAGTAAACAACAGGCGGTCTTATCGTTAATGAGCGACCTCTTTTAGATAACTTTGGGTATCAACTGTTAAAAAATTATAAATAGAAATTAAAATATCAATATTTCATTCATCTTTATTAATATTTGGGGATTTAATAAGACTATTAAACATTTTTCGGAAGAAATTCATTGCAAATCTCTATTTAACATTTTCAGCCACTCAAAAGTTATACAGGGTGTTCCACGAGCCACTGAAAACCTTGAACGGGGTGATTTGGTAGGTTAAACAGAATAACTTTTACTATGGAGCTAACCCAGAAATCTCAAAAAAAAAATTGCCTTTTTAATATAAAATGTCGTGATCAATCGGTCAAAATGTATGAAAAAGACAATTTTTTTTTAGATTTCGTGATTGGCCCCATATTAAAAGTTGTTCAGTATAGCCTACTAAATCACCCCGTTCAAGGTTTTCAGTGGCTCGTGGAACACCCTGTATACCTAAACGACATCGCTCATGAGTAATAAGACTAATAAGCTAATAAGATCGCCTATTGTTAACTTCTACTTGTAATCATAATTATTTTACATTGTATTTTGTATTTATCGATATACATATGTATAATCGGTAGTCGATAAACGAGAAGTCCCTATGACAGCTCAAAAATGCTACCAGAATTCCGATGCCTGATTATAACAGTTGATTTACACAGATGCAATGCCCCCTGCATTAGTTAGTGCAGATAGCAATTCTTATATACCAAATAACTTAATATGTATTCAAAATACTCTTCTTTTTTTTTTATATGAAATAGGCTTACTCATGGCCACAGACTAGCCAAGGGCAGAGACGCGGCCTACGATGGAGCGAGTTTGCCCAGAAGGTGCCTATTCACCCTTGACTTGAAGGTTGACGGGTTACATGATCTTGGAAATGACGCCGGCAGGGAATTCCAATGAAGTAATGTTAAAACCTCCAGGTCGTCATTTGCGTCACATTGTAGGTTAAGCATACTTGTGAAGGCACTTGAAGACTTATCATGCTTTGAAACTTAAATTTCACTCACCCTAGCCTTGATAAGACACCGCCAGTATCATAAACGATGTCTTTTTCGACCGAAGCCACAATTTTTTCCACTCCAAAACCGCCGGGCACGGTGTAGGACAGAGCCACTAAGGCCGTATTGTATCAGTAATGGTCTCACCCTAGCCTTGATGCTAAGACCGCCAGTGTCATAGACGATGGCTTTTCCGACGCAGGGCACACTTTTCTCCACTCCGTAGACTCTTTATAAGATACCTAAATATACTAAAGTGAGAAGACTCCTTTATTTCACTTACCGGATTTGCTAAAACCGCTAGTATCATAAAGGATGCCTTTATCGACCTAAGCCAAACTTTTCTCCACTTAGACACTTTTTACAGTAAAACATATGCCTTGTGATTTAAAATGTACACTAAGTTACTCACCCTAGCCTTGATGCTAAGACCACCAGTATCAGACACGATGCCACAATTTTTTCCACTCCAAAGACACACCTGACTGAAAAGCAAAATGAGCAGTAATGGTCTCACCCTAGCCTTGATGCTAAGACCGCCAGTGTCATAGACGATGCCCTTGCCCACCCAGGCCACGCTCGTGTCCACGCCTGGGACGGTGTGGGACAGAGCCACTAAGGCCGGCGGGCAGGCGGCGGCGCGGCCGACCCCATAGATACCCCCCATGCCACGAGTCTTCAGCTCTTCGCCGCGAATGATGGTGGGTTCGGGGAGATTTAGCTCTTTGGCTACGAGGCACGCTTCCTGGAATTAAAAAGTTAATTAGTAAAAGGGCGGCGATCCTCGTTCCGGCTCCTACCTTGGCCAACGAATATCGTTTTAAGGAAATAAGGAATAATATAGATTTTATTAAATTTATACGAATTCTATTGTTTTTATAGTCTGTATTGCTTACTAGTTCATTCATTGAACAAGTCCTAATTAGGAGATTGTGAGTTCCTTATTTCAACAGGTAAAGAATTCCATAATAATTCGTTCACATTTCAAGCTGTTCGAGCTTGAAATGTGAACGAATTATTAATTTGGAATTGGATCAGGGGACAGAAAGGAGCAAATTCTGCAGAACGGAGATAACTAAAGCGGTTCTTGAGATAGCGAGGAGTTGCGGGATTTAAAAGAATTGAATACAAAAACGACACAACGACGTGAGAGTTACTACGAAATCGAATAGAGAGCCACTTGAGCTGGGATCGGAAGTGGGAGACATGGTCATACTTGCGTAACCCAAATATAAATCGTATACAGACATTTTGAAGACGCTCAAGCTTATTACACACACACACACACACACTACATTAGTAACACAATTCGCCAATAGATGGCGCTATACACGGATTTTCACGCGCTTTCAAGTTGCTGATGTGTTTTTATTGTTGTAGAAACTGTAGTAACTTCTACGGACCGTCAAATTGAATCGTACTTGACCGGTTTATGCACCAACTTTTGTAGTGAGTTCTACTGACCTCGATAAATCGAAATTCATGATGTTGCAGGGCGTGTCTCTATATTAGTGACACAATTCGCCAATAGATGGCGCTATACACGGATGAAACGCGCTTTCAAGTTGCTGATGTGTTTTTATTGTTGTAGAAACTGTAGTAACTTCTACGGACCGTCAAATTGAATCGTACTTGACCGGTTTATGCACCAACTTTTGTAGTGAGTTCTACTGACCTCGATAAATCGAAATTCATGATGTTGCAGGGCGTGTCTCTATATTAGTGACACAATTCGCCAATAGATGGCGCTATACACGGATGAAACGCGCTTTCAAGTTGCTGATGTGTTTTTATTGTTGTTGAAACTGTAGTGACTTCTACAGACCGTCAAATTGAATCGTACCGGTTTATGCACCAACTTTTCTAGTGAGTTTACTGATCTCGATAAACTTATCGAAGTTCATGATGTTGCAGGGCGTGTCTCTATATTGGTAACACAATTCGCCAATAGATGGCGCTATACACGGATTTTAACGCGCTTTCAAGTTGCTGATGTGTTTTTATTGTTATAGAAACTGTAGTAACTTCTACGGACCGTCAAATTGAATCGTAATTGACCGGTTTATGAAACTTTTCTAGTGAGTTCTACTGACCTCGATAAGCTTATCGAAGTTCATGATGTAGCAGGGCGTGTCTCTATTCTCTATATTAGTGACACAATTCGCCAATAGATGGCGCTATACACGGATTTTAACGCGCTTTCAAGTTGCTGATGTGTTTTTATTGTAGTGGAAACTGTAGTAACTTCTACGGACCTTCAAATTGAATCGTACTTCACCGGTTTATGCGCCAACTTTTCTAGTGAGTTCTACTGACCTCGATAAACTTATCGAAGTTCATGATGTTGCCGGTCGTGTCTATATTAGTGACACAATTCGCCAATAGATGGCGCTATACACGGATTTTAACGAACTTTCAAGTTGCTGATGTGTTTTTATTGTTGTAGATACTGTAGTAACTTCTACGGACCGCCAAATTGAACCGTGCTTGACCGGTTTATGCACCAACTTTTCTAGTGAGTTCATGATGTGCAGGGTGTGTCTCTATATTAATGACACAATTCGCTATTAGATGGCGCTATACATTTACAGCGATTTTAACGCGCTTTCAAGTGTGTTTTTTCTAGTGAGTTCCACTGACCTCGATAAACTTTCCGAGGTTCATGATGTTGTTGGTGTCTGCACATTACTGACATAATTTGCTAATAGATGGCGCTATACACGGATTTTAACGCGCTTTCAAGTGAGTTTTTTCTAGCGAGTTCCACTGACCTCGATAAACTTGTCGAAGTTCATGATGATGTTGGTGTCTGCACATTACTGACATAATTTGCCAATAGATGGCGCTATGCACGGATTTTAACGCGCTTTCAAGTGTGTTTTTTCTAGCGAGTTCCACTGACCTCGATAAACTTGTCCACGTTCATGATATTGCAGGGGGTATCTGCGATCTTGGCGGCTCGACGTGTCGAGTCCGCGGCCGCCTGTATGGCCGCCAGCTCCTCGCTGGAGAGCGTGTTGTCCAGCAGCGACGGGTCCAGAGACCCGATGCCTTCGTCGTCGATCTCGCCTTCTGGATAATGGTCGGTGTTATAGTATGGCCGATAAGTTGATAAATAAATAATAATAAATACTTTAACCCTTAAATGCATGACTTTTTCTTTTCGTTCCAAAAACAAAATGTGCATACCAAATGGCGTCGTTTGCACGAAAAAAATAGAAAAAAAAATCTGTGGACATATTTTGGGTGGAATTTGTACGACTAATCAAAATTTCGATCATCATACATTTTAATAACATAGTTAAAAACCGCTAAACACACGCAACGAAAACAAATCCGCCATCTTGCTTATAAATACGTGTAAGTTTTTTTTTATACAGTTACGCCAACGAATCAGTACTAAGTTTGAAAGTTCATTAAATTTCCTTGCAAAATTACTCTTAAGAACATAATATACATATCTAGTTTTCAAACACCAACTCCGTTTTGGTTATGTACGATACATCGTACACCATGCATTTAAGGGTTAAGGCATCTTACACAAATCGACCTAGTCCCACGGTAAACTCAATTAAGGCTTGTGATGTGATTACCAGTGGCTACGATATGTATAATATAGATAAGTTATATACATTATAGATATACTTAAATACATAGACACTACAGCCATGGCCAAGTAACAAATATTTGTGATAAATAAATACACAAATAATGTTCTCGCCGGGATTCGAACCCGGAACCTCCAGCTTCGTAAGCAGGGTCAATACCAACTAGGCTACAGAGGTTGACAAATTATTGCAATGAAGTAGAGACTATCAAAAGCTGACAGCCCGCTGGTAAGTCCCGCATATAGCCACGGGAATTGTTGGAGTGGCGAGATAGTAGATTGTACAACAAAGGCATAAAGTGACCCATTTTTAACCGAGGCAATTTTTTGGTCTGAGCGAAGCGGAGACCAAAATAGTGGACGAGGATAAAAATGGACATTTATGCCCATGTTGTACACTCTGCTTTTCACTTCGTTTGCGAGGAAAGTAAAATACATTTTTCACTGCAATTTACACAACTAAGTTGTCGTAAAGCGAAAGAAGAAAAAATACAGTGTGTGTCTTTGATAACGACATTGCTTTTAAGTAACGATAGATTGAAGTGTTGTTAACCATTTTATTAAAATAATATAACGATTGCCTTTATTATTTAAGAGTAATTAATTTTAAAAAAAAGCTCGAGCAGCAATGTAATGCAAACATTTATTTGACGTTTCTGAGAGGAAAAGCTAATTTCGTTTCCATTTTAATTCGATCAAATCATTAAAGTAACTGTGAACTGTTGCCGACGTTAACTTATTTACTGAATTATCCATTACTAGAAAACACTACAACTTAAAACATGCGAGATTTTCACTACACTAGCACAACAAAACATCAACAATTATTTCTGTGTCTTACTGTCTTAGCCACAGCACATTTTGAATCGTATTATTCACTGAATTAGACTGATATCAAAAATCACTGCACATACATTCAGGGATTGCACAACCGGTTTTATTGAATACCCCTATTAGAACTGTCAAACGATTACCGCTAAAAAAACAATACCTGTATTCGAATTAGAGGTAATGCTGTCATTCCGCTTTTGTCTTATTCACTATATATTCACTATTAACGATATTAAATACCTCTATTTAATACCGGTATTCCTGACTTTTGTTTGATAGATAAGATGTCAAGTACACACTATGACTAAATAGTTTTTACTCAAACATGCTGGAAAAAGGCCGCATTTTATTCATTACTTCATTTTGTTTTTTCAAAAATAAAAGTTAAAGCTCTGGTCATTTTACTCCTAAGATTAAAATAAATGTATGAGAATCCATTTTATTCCGCTGCATTAAACTTTTAAAATGCTCAAAAGGGCCAAGCAATAAACACAATGAGCCAAACAAAACCAATCATTTAAAATGGCTCTACATCTTTTCATACAATAAACAAACGCCCTAGACTAATAGAGTATGCACTATCACTAAATATCACTAAAGTTTAAATCCTGCACCAAACCAAAGCTTTCTGTTTAGCCCAATGGTTGACTGGTAGAGAATGCCTTAAGGCGTTAAGTTCGCCATTTGTACTCTTTTTATTAGGGTTCCGTAGCCAAAATGGCAAAAACGGAACCCTTATAGATTCGTCATGTCCGTCTGTCCGTCTGTCCGTCTGTCACAGCCAATTTACTCGGAAACTATAAATGCTACAGTAACGAAATTTGGTAAGGGTATGTGTTGTATGAACCGCTACAGGATTATGATACTAAATTGTAAAAAAACCATTGGGGTGGGGGCCCTCCATACATGTAACTGGGGGATAAAAACAATTTTTTAGTTGTATATAAGCGTGTGGGGTATTAATAGAAAGGTATTTGAAAATGATATGAAGGTTTATACATTTCATTTTTATTTAAGCAAATTATTTTCGAGATATCAGCTCTCAAAGTATGAAAAATGTGTCCCCCCCCCCTTTATTTTTTAAACTACGCGATATAAAATTCTAAAAAAAATATATGTTATGCACATTAATAAACTCTATCAACGATTTTTGGTTTGATTAAATTACCTCCTATAGTTTTTGAAGTAGGTTGATTTAACTGTATTTTTAAATAATAAATTGATAATGGTACGGAACCCTTTGCGCGCGAGTCCGACTCGCACTTGGCCGGTTTTTTCTTTATTATGCAATAAAGTTTAAATAAATAAATAAATATAAGCGCATTTACTTCCTATCGAATATTTATTTGTGAAACATAAAATAACAATAGAAAAATTTCGTTTCATACAGAAATCACGCCAAAATCCACAATACATTTTATAAATTTTACGTACCTATGTGGATGTAACAAAACTGTCAGCACTTTAAAGACGCCTTCATTGGAGTAGGCCAGATAGGTACATGTAATGTCAAAATGCTATGCGCATTTTTACTTGACAGATGACAGAATTATTTGATAGCCCCCTAATTAAAATAATTAATTATTGAAAATTTGTCATTGAAATTTTTACTTACTCTTACACTTATTATACACGGCAGGAAATAAAGTACCAAACCAATATCATTTATACATTTGTAAGTGGTCAGTCATTAAAGTGGATAACAACCTCTTTTAAGTCAATCAAAAATACAAAACGGCAAATATGGGTAAAAAGCCGCAAGCAAATACTAATGACACTTCTATGACGTTACACGTAAAGTGAAAGAAACAAAAGTATGATTTGACAGTGCGGTACTCTTTTCGATGATTGTCAAAATATACGCAAAAAGTTTTGCGTAGATATTTGTTGAGTTTCAGTTTGGTATCAGTTATATAATTTTGAAAAATATTAGTGCAGATAGTTATGACTTTTCAGTTGCTTAGATATTTATGTGACATGCTCAGATAAATATGACAGGTAATATGTATTTTTGATTGGTCAATCTGTTCAAATGCATATGTAGCTCATTTATTTTTGAATCCTTGGATTAGCTCATATATTTATGAACTCGATGTACATACCGCAACGCCATCGAAGTTTTGTCAAGTTGGGTAAATTTGTCTGCTACTAGAACCAGAAAAACACTGCACATGTGTGAGTTGGATGCTGAACAAATCGTATAAAAACTCTGAATTAGGTATTAAAAATATATTCCTCCTGCCGCCCAGAGGCCTATTAAAAGGTTTCCTTAAACAAAAGAAATTCTATTCTATTTCCTACATTATTAATTCAAAATTCTCAGGCAAATTTTATGGTCTGGGCGGCAGGATTATAGGAAAAATACAAGGCTCATGTAATTTTAATAATAAACTAGATGAAAGGGTCGTTTGCCAAAACGTGTATAACTAAACGAAAACATATGCATTAGCATAGTGTAAATCGAAAAGTGACCGTGTGGTGACGGCAATAAGAATACATTTGTCACCACCCCAACTCCTCCTGCGGGTGTCGTAAGAGTCGACTAAGGGATTGAAGTGTCACTGACCATTATTCGATAAAAGATTGATGATGGGCAGCAGCGTCACTGGACACATTACTGCGATCGCCAATCCGCTTGCCGAGCGTTGCGATTATGGGTATTTACCTCCTAATGCGTTTATACGCGTAGTTAATAGGAGAGGCCTACGTCCAGCAGTGGACTATCATAGGCTGATGATGATGATGATGAAATCGAAAAGAATATGTCACTGATTATGATATAGCAGCCCGTAAGATCTTTATCCTTCGTTTATAAGAATGAGACTCGAATAAAGGCGATAACACTCGAAAACTTGCTGTCCTGTTTTCTCATCATAAACTATTTACACTTACCTGCAAAAAGCTAAGGAAACCCTCTTTGTTTTAAGTAACTTAAACCTTAACTTAATGGAATTAAGTTTCTTTCGGGTTATGATTATATTCAGGTTGGCCTTTTTGTCATAATAATCTTAAGAGAATAATATCAACATATTAGAACAACTTCTTGGCCTGACAGAACTGACATTGACAGTTAATACCGGTAATCGTGTTTAGGGGTAAATCTCATTATACAGGTATTGCTGTCAAATAGCTAAACCTCTAATATATTTGAATACCAATATTGATTATACTAATATTTTGACATTAACCAATATACGTAGCGAAATTCGCTATTACACGTAGTACCTTATTTAAAACCTGTATTCAGATTACCGGTTGCGATCCCTGCATACATTATCACTTCTTAGAAATCACATTAATTCAAACATTTTCATTAAATTTATAAAAATATACAAAATTAAAACTATAATATTATCAAACTACACTATAAATAAATATATACTAAACTAAATCTAAATCTAAAAACGGCCCCCGCGGCATGGTACCAAAAATGCTGGCAGCATTACCCCGCTGGATCGCGAGGCTAATCTGTTGAGCGAGGTAGCTGCCAGCTCTTGGGTCACCTGTGGTATCTTTGAGTCTCTTTGAAAGTTGTTTAAAGAGACTCAAAGCACCAGAGCCCCACGGACCCAGGGTCTCGACGCCGAAAGGGATAAAATTATAGTCAGCGCCGAGACCACTGTATTTTCCTACCTTGGCACTTTCAGCCGCCTCTGCTGCTGCTGCTGCCCTTATGGATGTCCGAGGTAAATGTGACGGGGCTAGTGTGTCTACACATGTTGCATCCCACACTAGCACCCGTCCCATACTCCATGGAATCAGAGACATCCCATCCGGTCTCTTGCCGTCGGTCCTTGATATGCCGGTAGGCTCTAATAGAGCCGGGACATTGACCGACGCAAGAGCCCTACGGATGATGTCGTTAAGGGCAGCATGTCTTGAGAAGCGGCCCGCACTCCTTTGGCAGGAAAGTCAGTGGCGGCCCAGGCGGTCCACCTCGTGGCCGCAGGGGCAACGATGCGGGGCGCAGACCGGGACCCCGAGACGGAGACAAACTGAAAAACGGAGGGTATTGGGGTCTAAAAAGGTTCCAGTATTTGGGGAGGGAAGTGCATGGAGCCAGAACCCGGCTTCTTTTGTGCTGCCGGCTAATATTCTGGCTCGTTCATTAATGCACGACTGTGAAAGTAGGGAATCTAGAACTAATTTACACGAAATGTCGTCCCAACTCCTTTGAGATTTTGGATGTTCGGGGAAATTTTGGTTGGGGCAAGCAATAGACCAGGCATTTTTTGCATCGGCCAAGCCCGAGGTCTCATAGTTTGTGTGCAGGATTTTTCCTATGAGACTTAACGAGCTATGAACCGATGACAAAAAAGCCGGTAACGCGACACTAGAAATTTTGCGGATCCCTAATCCACCGTACCGAATGGGAAGGGATCCTTGGGTCCAGGACTGCTCACTAAGTTTAATATTGAGTATAGATTCCAATTAGAATCCAGTATAGATTAAATTTATTAGGAAAGTCTGTTGATCAACAAACTTGATGTTATCTTGACACTTCAACTCAATCAATGTGAAGTTTTCAATCGGTACATAAACAAAACGATTATCTGATTCCGCCTCCTTAGTTAACACAAAATTACCTAGCGCTTAATCATCTTTGTCGCACTTATAAGAAATAATGACAAAGACGGAAAACTAAAATACACTACTGAGCGATAGCGATTGGCAACTTGGCTAGGCACCCTGGGCTGTTAAGTCCTTTTCTTATGATTCTTATGAACAAGGGTCATGATTTTTGACGGACTTGTCATCGAAAAGTGTCACCGACATGTAGGATGTAAATAGGTAATTAATTGTAATTGTCAGGATGTCACTAAGAGCGAGATTTCAATGAAATCATATGTCAATTGTTAGGTTTAATTTATTAATTACTAATACATTGCGTGCCGAATTATTTTGTATAAACATTTTTTTTTAAATACTTTAACTAAATATGCTAATTTCAGTTCATTAAGACTTGTACTTTCATCCCTTAAAAGCAATGTCGTTATGAAAGACACACACTGTATACAACCAATACCCGTGAACTCATTTTTTAATTATTTTTTTTTTATTTTCAACCTGGGATCAGGCTTCATATGCTCGGTTTTCTGCCAAGTCAAACATTTCGGAGCGTTTTTGAACGATAATCGATATCTATTTTATGTGATTTACTAAATTTAATGACAGAAAACACAGAATTCTAATATTAAATAAAAAAATATAACAAATTTTATCAGCTATACTATTTTATTGATCAATAAAATTGTGCAATATGTTTTAACTGTTTGGCTGTTGGGACCGATTACCTTAGCCTATCTTAGCCTTAGAAAACAATTTTACTTTTATGCTCTAGACCATAAAATGCGATTTTATGTCGTCTACGCACGACATAAAGGTGCACTTTTTGAGCATGAGAAGTGAAAAATGTATGTTTACTGCCGTCACCACACCTTTCGTCTTGTCGCCTACGAATAAATAAAACATGGAAGCCGCTCGCCGTATTAAATTGTCTTTCAAAAACGGTCCTGAATTTTAGTTGACAAGCGTCACCCCCTGTTCAATGCATCACGGTAATGAATTTAAATATCAACCTATAAGAAATTAAACCGCCATTTAAAAATAGTTGTGATTGGTCCATCAAAGTTTTGATTGGCTTATTCTATAAACATTTGTCAAAGATGCACCGAAATATGCGCGGTGTCACGAAAAGCGCTATGTCCTGCCCATCTTGGTACAATGAGGGTTTTCGATAATTTTTCTGCCACCAGGCGGCGCTTCGTACGCACCTGGTCTCGACAGCTGTCAGATTCATACTATTCATAGGCACCTGGGCCTAAAATATTGAAATTCTATTTTATTTGGAAAAAAATTGATTTTGTAATGGATTACGACTAATACACGGTCGTTAAACTGAAGACGCAGCTATAAAACAGGCGCGCAAAGTCACTGGTATTAAAAATAATTACTTTAACTTTGTTAATTTCACGGGAATTGACTTGAAACTATTTTTTTATTTATTTTAGAAAACAATATTCCTAAAGTAATGGTTTTCAAAATAAATAAACCTATAAATATATAGAAAATTAAATGCGCGTATTTATTTTGACAATTCGTCAAAACCCCCGCTCAGTGCTGCCATCTCATCTCCCCATAGCGGCAGAAAAAGTATCAAAAACCCTCATTGAACAATTGCTTTTGGGGGCATTTTTGAGCTGGCGTTAGACGTCCATGTTATATAATGGTCGCAGCTCTAGACCATAAAATGCGATTTTATGACGCACGACATAAAGGTGCACTTTTTGAGCATGAGAAGTGAAAAATGTATTCTTACTGCCGTCACCACACCTTTCGTCTTGTCGCTCACCTCTCTGGTCCTCCCGCACCAGCTGTATCTCGACGTAAACGCTGCGTGCGACGGGCGGGTCGGCGGCGGCGAGTAGCGCGGCGGCGCCGGAGCGCGCGTTGTACAGCGGGTAGCAGCGGGCGATCGCCATCGCGCTTGCGTAAACGTCGCGTTTGCGGCATATCAGCTGGAATTGTCGCTCACCTCTCTGGTCCTCCCGCACCAGCTGTATCTCGACGTAAACGCTGCGTGCGACGGGCGGGTCGGCGGCGGCGAGCAGCGCGGCGGCGCCGGAGCGCGCGTTGTACAGCGGGTAGCAGCGGGCGATCGCCATCGCGCTTGCGTAAACGTCGCGTTTGCGGCATATCAGCTGGAATTACGATATTTGTTAACATCATGACGCTAAGAGGCCTATTAAAAGGTTTGAGCTGGCAACGATGCGAGCGAGCAGGCGCGGGGCCAAAGCTCCACCCCCCGGTCACGTGACACAGCAACTAAAGGATGTCCCAAAAATAAATTTGAAATCGATGTAAATACTTATTTCTTGTTTGACTTTCTTATATATTCGGTTATTTTTTTATACATTCGGTGTAAACGCCCGTGAAATGACTTACCTTCGTGTTTGCCGTGTTTCGGGGTCAGCCGGTGTATTTACCAGCATCTAGCGGGCCAGCAAGGCGGTGGCAACTAACAGGTTACTGATTGTCTCCTGTTCGTTGCCGCCGCGATTTGGGCTCTACTTTTCACTTACGATTAGGTGGAGTGGAGCCACTTTGTTGTGCCAACGTTATTTTTATTGGGTCGGCAACGCGCATGTGACACCCTGAGGTTGCAGGCGCCCATAGGCTACGGTGACTGCTTTCCATCAGGCGGGCCGTATGCTTGTTTGCCACCGACGTGGTATAAAAATAAAAAAAAATATCGTCGTTGAGATTGCCAAATCCGTTATGTGTAAATTTGACAAAAGAAGACTGTAAACATATGTCATTTGGATTGATTTTTCAGTTCCTGAAATCGTGCAGATAACGGAATTGGCAATCTCAACGACGATATATCTCTTATATATTATATATTTAATCATAAAGTACAAAGAATAGGGTTTAGTATGGTAAAGCCTGCTGAGAAATTACTTTGAAGGTTTCGCTGTAACATAGCTCCTCAGTCCCTCCCCGGCCATTGTGCGAACCGCACGCACCATGCCGCCGATTGGATCCCCTGTCGCTGCGCAAGCGAACGTAATTCGTAACCAGTCCAACGCTGACATGCAATGCTCGGGATGTAAAGTTGTAATTAATGAATTACTTGCTTTCATAAGCAACAAAGTGGATAAGTTGCCCGAAGTGGCAATTTTGGAGATATGCACGACTGCGTATACATTTGAGGAAGTTGAGGAAGCTCGCTGTATCGCTCTGAAATTGATGGCACCTCACAAAAAATTCATGAGAAGAAAGGAAGGTTCCGAACAAAAAAGTATCCAGGAGATGACAAAAATTGTCAGGGAATTTGAGCCGTCCAGTCTTCCTATTTTCGTGGCAAGAAACTTAAATAAAATTCCACCTGTCTCGTTTAATTATATTGACTCGACATCTTTTCTGAAGGAGATAGCCATTTTAAGAAGTGACGTAGCGGCTATTAAAGCTGAAAAAAAATCGACTAGTGCTGGTTCCTATACGTCCAGTGAAATTGAGGGTTTGAAATCGGAAATTGAAGAGGTTAAGTCCATAGTGAAGGCATTGAAGGAAAAAGATAGCTCGGATCGCGAATTACAGCCAAAATGCGGTGACCATCGTAATGAATCACAATCGTTTGCCCAGGTAACACAAAAAAATGGTACGAGTAAACAGCTGATTGGCCACCTACAGCCGGCGCCGGGCACTACACGTAAACAAAGCGCACCGCATTCCTTAACCTTATCGCAGAATAATTTACCTATTGCCGGGCAGGTAGTGAATGCTATATCGACGCACGTACCGCTGTATAGAGATATTATTACTACAACATCGGAAGTACAAGAACGCCCTATCTCACAGAGAGATGGAATGAACGATAGTTTTATAACTGTGGAGCGTAGGAAGCGTAAGAAAATGAATAGTAACTCGACGGGTACTGCGAGGGGATCGAGTAAATTACAATTAGCAGAAATGAAATCTTGTGTTTACGTATCTCGTCTCAAAAAATCTACCTCTGTGGATGAAATGGTGGATTATGTTAAGGATAAGGGCGAGGAATGTTTTAAAATAGAATTATTGACACAAAAACACGACACGGATTTTTGTTCATTTAAGTTATCAGTGCCCAAAAGTAAACTAGGTATATTCCTCAGTAATGATTTTTGGCCCGAAGGCATTAAATTCAGATTATTCCGTGAACGCACGGTGAGAGGAAACAAATCACTTAATCAATAATATGGATAGTACGCCAAACATTGTAATAACAACTTTTAATTGTAAGAACATCAAGACATCTATTAAAACTGTGCTAGACATAACAGAAAGTTCACACCTAATTCTTCTACAAGAAACGTGGTTAATGGAACACGATTTGAACTTTGTACATGGAATAAATACGTCGTTCGGCTGTGTAGCGAAGTCTTCGGTAGACTCGTCAGAAGGTATACTCCGCGGAAGACCGCACGGTGGGCTCGCTATCATGTGGAACACGAAGATCTTCCGTAATGTTATTCCGATTACTTGTACCAGTAAAAGAATCCAAGCGGTTCGTATATATCACGAATGTAATTCCTTTTTAGTAATAAATGTCTATATGCCCGTGGATAATAGTAAAAATGTTGAGGAATTTACGGAATGCTTAGCCGAGATTAATGCCATTATTGAGGAATCACAAGTTCAATTTGCCTATATTTTAGGCGATCTGAACGCGCACCCAGGTGCGAGGTTTGGTAAGCAATTGGCCGAATTTTGTGATGATATGCTGTGGGAATGGGCGGATTACAATAAATTAAGTAGCAAAGATGACGTATACACTTTTCAATGTGCAGCTACTGGCAGCAGGAGATGGTTAGACCACTGCGTGACAACCAAGGCTGCTTGGGACTCGGTTGTAGACGCGTACATCACTTATGACGTCACCACGTCTGATCACCATCCATTAAATATTGTATGTGATATTTCTGGAGTTGCTTTGGGTCTACCCCCCTCCTGTACGCCTGATTCATTAAAATATGTAAAATGGGGAGAGAGGACAATTAGCCAGATAAACACGTATGGTGAATTTTGCTTTGCTAACTTGGACTTATTTTCCAAGTTCTATACTTGTGATTGTGACAATGTTTTATATTGTGGACACTTACAAAATCATTATAATTTGATCGATGAGCACTACCGACATATTGTTGATGTACTTCAAAATGCAGCAATTGTAAGCTCTAGTTCAGTATGTAATAAGCGGAGTCGTCATAGGAAGGTGCCTGGTTGGAATTTCCACGTTAGGGACAGCCACGAGAGAGCGAGGTTGTACTTTCGGTGCTGGATGGTTGCTGGGAGGCCCTCTAGCGGTACGGAATATGATAATATGCGTGAGAGTCGTGCAGTATTTAAAAACAAACTAAAATGGTGTCAAAGAAATGAAGAGAGTATTAAATTGAATATTTTGGCCCTATATCGAAAAAACAAAAATTTTAACAAGTTTTGGAATGCAACCAAGAAGTTAAATGGTAAGCCAAGCCTACCTGTATCCGTGGAGGGCTGTCAGGAACCATCTGGTATAGCCGAGATATTTGCAAAAAGATTTAAGGTGAGCCCCATGGTCACAGAACGCGTGCTCGATACTGAAGCTAGTCACGATGATGTAGTCTTAGAATTTACATGTGAGGACATCTCAAAAGTCATACGTAGTATGAAACGTGGCAAATCACCAGGGCACGACGGCCTCAGTGTCGAGCACATACTCTGGGCCAGCGACAAGATTTTTATGCATCTATGCCGTCTATTTAATCTGTGTATTAAATATAGTTATTTACCTGAGGCACTGATGCGCACTACTGTAGTACCTATTGTCAAGAATAAAACGGGCGACCTTGGCTCTGCATCTAATTACCGGCCTATTTCATTAGGTACTATATTAGGTAAAATACTGGAGCGTCTCCTACATCCTGAACTGCTTAAAAACATTAAAATCGATGACGCGCAGTTTGGTTTCCGTCCCGGGCTCTCGACGGATTCTGCTGTATTCAGTCTGAAAAGCACCGTAAGCTACTACACAACGCGACAAACGACGATCTACGCATGCTTTTTAGACCTTAGCCGCGCATTTGACCTCGTCAACTATGACATTCTGTGGGCGAAGCTACGGGCGTCCAGCGTCCCGAATAAAGTAGTTAACCTGCTGAGATTCTGGTATGGAAACCAAACAAATATTGTTAAATGGGGCGACGCAACTTCTAACAAGTATAGGCTAGAGTGTGGGGTCCGCCAAGGGGGGGTTACATCGCCGGACCTGTTTAACCTGTACGTGAATGGCCTGATTGAGGAGTTGAGGAGCACTGATGTCGGCTGTCACGTAGGAAATGTATGCGTAAACAACCTTAGCTATGCGGACGATATGGTGCTGCTCAGCCCCTCGATCAAAGCGTTGAGGAAGCTTCTTTCGGTCTGTGAGCATTATGGTAATGCACACGGATTGAAATATAATGCTTCCAAGACTGAAATGATGGTGTTCGCGTCGGGTGCTGGTCCGGACAATGTGCCTGATGTGTTTTTGTATGGGTCGAAAATTAATGTGGTTAAGCAGTTCAAGTATTTAGGACATTTGTTATCGGATCGACAGCAAGATGATATGGATATTGAGCGCGAAAGGAGGGCTCTCGCTGTCAGAGGCAACATGCTCGCTCGACGGTTTTCCAAATGCAGCAAGGACGTAAAAACCACACTATTCAAGGCGTACTGCTTAGGTATGTACACCTCACAGTTGTGGATAACGTTCACGAAGAAGGCTATGAGCAGGATAAGAGTCCAGTACAATGATGCGTTCCGGGCTCTTATGCGGCTCCCGCGGTGCTGCAGCGCGTCGGGCATGTTCGCGGACGCGGGAGTCCCAGGCTTCTTCGCAGTAACTAGATCCCGTATTGCCTCATTTTGGGAAAGACTGCGCCGATCCGATAACAAAATACTCGTGGCTGTCTCTGACGATATCAGAAATCCGGTGTTTAAACGCTGGATTTCTGTTCATATGAAATTAAATAAAAAATGACAAGGCACGGCATCTAACGTGCAATACCTACATTTTAAGTATATTTAATATTATATTACCTATTTTATTTTTAAGGTGAGTGGCACCCTTATACAGTGTCGTTACGCTCTTTTGTATTTGTTTATGTACTATGGGTGAAAAAAAAAAATGCCTGAAATAAACATTTATTATTATTATTATAGCACTCCTTTGTTAAAATCTTCTATAAAATTTGCATAAATATGGGTGAATTTCGTTGCTACAGTGTGAAATCCCCTCCTTCAAACCATGGGCGATGGAGAGCTTGCTGACATAGATCTGTGACTATAAATAACTACATAAAAAATAAACATTTATACTAAATCGCAATATTTGGGATTCGCTGAAATGAACGAAAAACGGTCAGAAAATGGAGTCAAAACAGTTTTTCGTCAAGGAGACCAGGGCTGCTCGGCGATTTGTAATTATAATACTTAATCCTATTCTGTGTACTTTATGTGTTAGGAAAAAAAATGGAATTGGTGGAAAAAAGTATGCTTTTTCATTACATTTAAATCTTGCGTTATTTTTGGGACACCCTATATACCCACCACGACATGTTCCCGCTCCCGCTGCGTCCTATGCCACGCGCGCACCAGCTTGGCGAGCGCGTGCGAGCGGGACGGCGCGTTGTGCCGCGACCGGCGAGCTGGCAACGACGCGAGCGCGCAGGCGCGCGGCCACAGTTCCACACTCTCGCCTGGTGATGACGTCACGCAGGAGAGACCTCGCTTCCATGCCTGCGGGGGATACACATTAAAGTACAGGTGTAGTGAGAAATTACTTGCCTTCGGAAACGTTCGTAAACACATGCTGTTTCAGGCAGTGTCACCGAGTCTGACTGAAGTAGCATAACAGCTATTACTGTCAGTCTCAGTGAGATAGACTGAAATAGCATGACGTTGACGAACGTTTCCGAAGGCAAGTCATTTCTCGCTACATCTGTAATAAATATAAAAATACACCACGCCTCTTTAAGTCATTTGTCAGCCTTCGTAACCTCCTGACCGTACCTACGAAGCTGGAGGTTTCGGGTTAGAAACCCGGCGAGTGCATTATTTGTGTATTTATTTATCCTTATATGTGGCCTACCCGCGAGTACTTTTAACCCGACTTCAAAAAAAATGAGATTCTCAATTCAACTGTTTTTTTTGTTGTTGTATGTATGTTACCCGATATCTCCGAGAATCGGGATTTTTTATTTGTGATCGAATGTGTATAACCCCGAGATGGTCCCGTTGGCACCAAATTGGAGTCTGATGATGGGATCTTGGAGAAATCGAGGGATCTCTTCAAATGTTATAGGTGTCATTTGCATCCAGAAAGTAGGATTTGATAAGAAACCAATGATAGAAACCACAGATGACAGGATCTTGGAGAAATCCGGTTGAAATTGGTTGTTTTCAAATTTTATTTTGGTGATTATTAGGGTGAATCAACTTTTTTCTGTATGTTATTGCCATGGTTACGGTTGCCTGAGTCACGCTAGTTTTATGCAAAATAATGCCACTTAAACTATGCAAACATACATTTTTCTAGTGTTAATAAGCCCTTTCCTTAATGGGCTGCCTACAGACATGCAGTGCATGCATGCTTGCATAATTTTGAATAAAACCAGCGTGACTCAGGCGACCGTAACCATGGCAATAACAGACAGAAAAAAGTTGATTCACCCATTAGATAAATAAATAAAAAAAAACAAAAACCTCTTCGGTGACTCTCGGCTCCAATTTGCACCGGATGTCGTGCCACGTGAGACCGTTCAGGTGCCCCGCCTGACCCACGACGAGGGTCGGTTGCTCCTCAGGATCTGAGGCCGAGAGGCCCCAGCGGAACTTCACGCTCGCTGGCTGAGACATCATGCGAACTGTGGAGAAGAGAGGGTTTAGGTAAATGTGAAAATAGTAAGTACACCTGCCACCCAGACAGTAAAATTTGAAAGTGTATTTTGTATGAATAGTGTAGGAAATAGAATATAATTTATTTTGTTTGAGAATACCTCTTAATAGGTCTCTGGGTAGCAGGAGGTTATCAATCGTCAATAAAATATTAGCCCAGATTAACCTAAATGCAAAAATCTTACCCCGGGTTTTTTTTTTACTTTTTTTGGTATTTAGTCAGTAACCCTCTACAAAAAGATAATAAAGCAGCAGTGTTATAATACCTGGTAGGCTTAACTGGAATAAAAAAAACACAAATATGGCTGACTTTCAATTGCATTTGACGTCTTTGACACATCGTGAAACGTTAGCAGATATATTTTTACGTTAATACTAATAAATATCAATAAATTTAACTAAAATAGTATGAGAGGATTATGAAATAATGCAAGTTTTTAAGTTTGTTTGCATTTTTGTAAGAAAATGTTTGTATGAAACATTCCTATTTTTGTTACCAAAAATGTATAGGAATCTGATAAAGACAAGGGAAATTTCCATACTTTGTGGGACATTTTGAGAAATGTGGTGGATCTTGTTTAGCTTCATTGACTCAATCACTATCAATTATAATCAATATCGAAAGTGTGATCCAAATGTACAGTCAAAGACAAAATAAGTTATACACAAAAATGTTCAAAAATATGTCCCAGTGCACTCTAATTCTGTGTAATAAGAACGTCGTAACATATTCATGAGCAGATTCTTTCGATACTTATTTTTGCACTTGACTGTACAAACTTTTTAAAAATTGCTCAGAAATGCAATTCCAAGCTCTCACAGATACATCTATACCATAATTGTTATCAGTCATTATCCATAGTCTTATCAGACATTTGTGTTAATTACTATTTGTAGACATCATCTGTTAACACAGCTGTTACTAGATACGTTATCAATATCATTGTGTGCACTGTGTTTGCTAGCTCTACAAATAATATGATGTATTTATATACATTTGTCGCTACTATTAAAGTACATACAACAATTAAGTTGAAGATAATATGTGGCATTGAAAAAATTGTTGAGGCGCATTCAGACCAAACGAGAATTCGCTATTCTATCCCCCACTCTACGAAATCAACGAATCACGTTTTGTGTAACGATCGAATTTCGTAGAGTGGGGGATAGAATAGCGAATGCTCGTTGGGTCTGAATGCACCTTTATAAATGTCATTCTTAGATTCATTTTCCTTTATTATCCTATTTTTGGCTATAATTGTATAAAAATAAAGACAGTAAAAGATTAAAATATGTTTTACTTTTCAAACTTACCCATATTAATATTAAATATCGGCTAATATTTAAAATTCTGTCAAGTCTGACTACTGAAATGTAACTGAAACATATTTCTCTTATTTCTTCTTTTTATTAGAATATTTTCCCAACTAATAAAATAAAGAGGCCAAACACTATTTTCTGATTTCATTTAAGATTAGTGAGCTATATTGTGCAACTTTAATATAGCATTGTTATCACAAAACAATGACATTTGTATATTGCATACAAATTACTAAACGAAGAATCTACGGAAAAAACATGTCCAGTGCTTAAAAAAATCAGGGCAAATTCACACCTTATTCTGTTAAAAGTAAGGTGGTTTTTCCTTCTGTAATTTGAATTGACTAAACATGTTCTTTCCGTGGAGCCTTCAAATGGTATATTGTCAATAGAGATAAGAAGCATAATAAAGTCATGTTAATCTGAATTTATGAACAAATTTTGCTGCAAATGTGCATGACAAACATAATAAATGAAAGATAGAATAAATGTTTATTTAGATACAGCACACATTACAGAATATCATAAGTACGAAAAGTGATAACAGTAACAGGGTATAATATTATTATTATATTATATAGGTCTCGCATAGGTCTATTTAGCCACCAAAAGCGATGTCTTCAGGGCATTTACACCTGAAATCGTCTGAAATAGACGCAAAGGCCAGTAGTAGTAGTAGTAGTATATTAATTGATACACTAGCAGCTATTTTCTGATATGTGTAATATTACTGCACTTGTTTTTTAATGAAAGTTTATTTTTGGTCAGGTACAAGTTTTTTAAAATAATTGTCAAATCTGTTTTTAAAACTATATTGTAATCAATTAAATGAAAACCAGATGAAATATTTAGTTAGTTAGTTAGTTTTACTGGGCTTTTTCCGCAACTCGACAACCATTGTGCCTTTTTTGCGTGATAGCGAGGTAGCCCTATTCCAACCATCCAAGCTCCTCCACGAAACTCAGTGTATGTTTCAGGTTGCTAAATGCCTCCTTTAGTGTCTGTGGAGTCCCCAAGTGCCTACTCCTGTATACCTCTACTTGTTTACAATCTAGAAGAATATGTTTTGCTGTTTCCTCCTCTTCCATGCAGGCCCTGCACATAGGACTATCTGTTTTGCCCATATTGTGCAGGTGTTTGTTTAAAGTGTTGTGTCCGGTGATCAATCCTACTATTTTCCTCAGTTTGTGCCTGGGTGTTCGTAGTAGGGTTTTCGTGATTTTACAGTTTAACTCAGGTAGTACTTCTTTGGTTTGTCTGCAGGAGACCAGGTCGTTCCAACATTTATTGTGGAGATGTCGATGATATAGACCCAGTTGGTTTCGTATGTATGATAATGGTAGTGGTATGATGGGTTCCGGTCCGTACGTCGGTGTCTCTGACCCTTTTCTCGCCAGTTCATCCGCCGCATCATTTCCTCTTGAGCCACTGTGTCCTTTTATCCATTGTATAGTCACTTTGTTCCCTTCCTTGCTTTCCTCCATGAGGCAGCTGTGACATTCTAATATAAGTTCTGAGGTGAATTTGTTACTTTGTAGCGCTTGCAGCACTGATTTACTGTCTGACAGTATTAGTATATTTTCATTTTTGGTTTTTCGTCTCCTCAGTGCCTTGCAGGCTTCTATTATTCCCACACATTCCGTCTGGAAAACTGTGCTATGTTCTCCTAAAGGTTTCGAAATGTGCATGTTAAGGTCTTCTGAGAAGACTCCACATCCGGTACCTTCATTTGTTTTTGAGCCATCTGTAAATATTCTAAGGTGTGTTTGATTTAGTCCTTCCTTCTGATCTTCTGTTAGCGATATGGCATAATCTTTCCAGAAGATCATCGTCTTTGGTATTTTGTCAATAGGTGCTTCTAGTATTGGCATGCTAGAGATCATCTTGTCATAGATCTTTTTGTGTGCCGAGCTGAGGTTTGACCACAAATTTTGGTTTTTAAGCCCGCTGTGGCGGCCGCTTCTTTCTGTATGTGCATGTGCAGTGGGTAGCAATCCTAGCATTATTTCCAGTGCTGCAGTCGGAGTGGTTCTCATGCAGCCTGTGGTTGCCACACATGCTAGTCTTTGTATCTTACTTAGTTTATTTATTGTAGTGGTTTGCTGTGTGCGAGGCCACCACACAACCGAGCCATAGCTGATCATCGGCATTATGACCATTTTGTACAGCCACAGTATTATGTGGGGTGCTAGGCCCCATCTCTTGCCCACCATCCTTCGGCATTGCCAAAAGGTTACTGTAGCTCTGTTCAGTTTATTGTCCAAGTGTTTGCCCCAGTTGAGTTTGTCATCTAGGGTTATTCCTAGGTATTTAACTTCCTTTGAAAGCGTTAGTTTCGTTCCGAAGAGAGTTGGCATTTCATAGCTACCCAACTTTCTTCTGTGTGTGAAGAGCATTGCATCCGTCTTCTTTGGGTTTAGATGAAATATTTGCACTAACGTATAATAACACCCACATGATAATGAATACGATATATCCATTCTATGGCTTCATTGCAAAAAAATTGGGCCAAAAATCACAATCGCATCAATTGTGTTAAAAAGTTAGTTATACAAACTATGTGGTATACTCTGTCCAACAACCTTAGGCAGTAAAAGGGGGCAAATTTAAGAGATATATAGGTTCGCATTGTTGTTCACTCATAGAAACTGAATTTGTCACCCATTTTCAGTGCCAAAAGTTGTTACACAAAATTTTACTTTGTAACATAAAAATTATAACCTTAA